>JAODOY010000018.1:856692-888628 GCA_025399855.1 Forbesichthys papilliferus | reverse complement strand
ACTCAGCAGTAAATAAAGTAACATTATGCAGAGCTCGTCAAGTAATTTTATTTTGTATTATTTTTTAAATGTTTGATGTACCGGGCGGGCCGGGTAGAATGTCTCAAAGGGCCCCCGGGCATGACTTTGCCCACCTGCTTTACATTGGCCATATTATTCCAATTGGAATCGGGTTAAAAGCCCAACCCAACAGAAAATGCTCCGTATAAACACCTCAATCGGAAGAGAAAGGCCCAACTCAATTGAAATTTAATTCCGAAGCTTCCATAACCCAATTGAAAGAATAATTCTACCATGTAAACTGTTAAACCCGATTACTTCCTTGGGGCGTTCTTCTACTGTTGCTGTCCGGTAAGCTTTTCTGTGCATGTTTAACATCAATTCCGATAAATTGTGACGCAGCATGTAAACACCAGACCCGATTAGATGGCATACCATGTAAACAGGTGACCCGAATTCTTAAATCAGAAAGATTCCATTCGGAAAGGCAAAAAAGTTTCCATGTAAACCCAGCTAGTGTTTACCAACACAGTGTACCATACACTAGTCCAGTGGCCTCTTCAACATGCAAATGACACAGCTGCTTCAGTCTCCAGGTGTATGATGACACCAGCACTGTAGGCCAAATCCCCAGGGCAGATGAAGTATAATACCAAATATTTTATGACATCCAACATGTTTTTTTAATGATTAATGTGTGTGTGTGTGTGTGCAGGGGTGTATATATATTTGAACGTGTTAGTTAGTCAGCCCAGAGGAATGCTCTCTGCCTGCTGAGGGCTTGGGGAAGGCGTGGGCTGTTGTTTGGTTTGTGGTTTGCTGCAGGGGTGGAGGGGTTAGACTGCCTCAAAACAGTGCTGCCTCAACTTGGCCCTGGCTGGGTCACTTATCTGTGGGGGATGCACACACACACACACACACACACGCACACGTGCACGCCAGACAACAAGCCTGCCTTTGTCCTCTGGAGTGTTACCACAGCCACGGCAAGTGCTAGAATACAATATGCAAGCGACTTGTCTTGAAGAATGAGCATCTAAGCAGAGGATGAGAGATTAGCATTAATCTGTAAGTGAGTCTTGTTTCAAAGACCCTAAGGACAACTTTTAAGATGTAGTGACATCTTTGGTTGAGACTTTGCTCAAAATGGATATGACAACACAACAAAAAAAGCAATTTTAGCGTAGCTAAAAGCATTATAAGCTAAATGACTTACTGCCAGATACTCTAGGCCTACTACTATTTGATCAGTGTTAGTATTGTAGTAGTCATGTGGGTTTAAACATGGGCAAAGCAGGACTTCTGAGTATTCAATCTAAACAGAGATCATGTATTCCTTCACATATCACACCGTAGAACCCAAACTCAAACTCATAATGATAATTTAATGCAACATGGGATGCAGTGTTTCCTAAACGATTCTGTCATTTTATCAGCAACTGGCAGCAAATCAGCCACAAACCATCACACACTCTTGTATTTATCCGTCAAAGTTGGGAGGGGTGCAGGGTTTGCAAAACTTTTGTCTGTCCAGAAAATGTTGTGACAGTACGTTGGAAGAATATGTGTAAATTTATAGAGAGCTGTAATCTTGCTCTTCGGGGATATTTTTCATCGTAGACCCAATACTACAAATAATGGCAGTCAAGAGGTTCCATGAGCTGTTATTTCAGTCATCCATGTAGAGATTCCCAAATGTCTTCTTACAAGAATTTCAACAGCGGATTTATTTCAGCCTGTCTCTCCACTCAGAACTTTACATATTCTATGTAGGGGGAAATTAGCATCACCCCCTGGTGACGTGGGCTATGGGTTGAGGCTTATAAAGTGCATATGTCGGGGTAGAATTGCTGATACATTTTGATGGGAACATCTCTCAAAGTGGCCTCAGGATGGAGAACATAGGTTTCAACTATAGCTGTACATTGTCACCTGTGGGCCAAAGTCAGACATTCCTTTCTTTTACAATGCTCCCCCGCACACTGTTCTGTGCAAGAGAGAGAAAGTGGTCTGATGGCTTTTCCAGACTGACGTTTGTGTATGTGTGGGGGTGGGGCGGTGGCTACGCCACCACAACTGCAGGAATGAGCTTCCAAGCCACATTTAATAGTTCACCAAGTAAAAACCTTGAACATTGATTATGCCACAGTGGAAAACACTACAGCAATCAACCATCAAAGCTAGATGCACTACAATACAACAAAGACAGTTATTAGCTCAGAAGTTAAAGGTATAGTAAGTAATTCTGGAGATAGCTTGTTGATATTTGCTAGAAAAAGTATTGTGATTTTGTGATAATTTTTCCAGAAATGGGGGGAAACACTTTCAACTGTTCAACTGTCAACAATTTTAGTCAAAAAATATTTTAGAATTATGAGAATAATACATATAATAAAATAGTAGTTGGAGACAGCATTTCCATTAGAAATAATTGGTGCCAGTCAATGTGTCCGGGAATGTTTCAATGTATCTGTGTTTATTATTGAGCAATTTAGGCTATAGCAAATAACAATTGATATGCAGTTTTAGTTTATACAAAAAATAACAACATCATAGTATGAGTGAGGGCTATTGTAGGCTCTATGGCAGATGTCTATTTTTAAATAGCAGCGTTGGCGGACGCTACAATGGGATTATATGAGGCATATATTATATATATATATATATATATATATATATATATTATATGAGACGACTGCCGCTTTGGGGTAGACTCTGGCTATACAATGTAAAACATATACTGATAATATTATTTAGCTTCACGACATGTAAACTGTACACATCAAAATATAAAACCATGATGTTAATTCATTATTCAGTGCGTTATTTCACCACAAGCCATACACGTTAGCGAGTTAGTCAAGCGAGTTAGCATTGGTCTTCTATCAAAGATCGCTGAGGTGGCCTACAGTAGGCAAAATCAACACAACATTCTAGCGAAGCATTTCTCATATATCATTCTCTTGATACGGTGTCGATCGCTGACTGTCGTGGACAGGACAACCACTGCTGCAATACCGATGACTCAGTATGATTAACTCAAGTTGAGTTTAGACTAGGCCTAGACTAGGCCTACCTTTGTGTTTATGTTGGGCTATGTTACCACCCGCACCGGTTATCAAAATGTTTCTGGTATTCTACACCAAGTTAATGTAGACCTAACATAAATGTAATTTATGCTATTTCTGTTAAAATACAAGCTGTACACAGTAGTCTGCTGTACCCGCCACACTATATGATGGGATGAATCGCTCTCAATACCTACCGGCAGTCTACGGGTCTATTTATAACTACGTGTTGCACTGTGCAGTCCACTACAGAGCCATTTGCGACCTTACCTGGATTCACGGTCGTGTCATTAGTCCTACTTGGTTTCATAAAATAGCATGCTTTATAATAACGTTTGTTGTCTGTTCTCTCAGAATATTGTGCGGCACGCTCGTTACGGTTTGCTATGGTGTGTGTTTATCAGAGTAAATTAAACTGTCATAGAAAGATATGTAGACATAATAACATATTACATTTAAATACAATTTAAATTGTGCTTAGAGGGAATTATTTTCACCTGACATATTGACTGGAGTGCGATCCAAAGCCATCCAACCACCGGGAGCAGTAAAGGTTAGGTGTCTTGCTCAGGGACACCTCAAACATTTCCATCACCTGTCTGTCACCCCGCTCTACCCACTGTGCCCCCGCTGCCCGGGCAATTTGGAGGCATACTGTAAACGCTCAAGCTCCTGCCCCAGTCCAGCTTGTTTCTAAGGGGGAGCAAGGGCAGTCAGGACTGGGAACAGACGGGACGACGGTGGGGGGTTGGGGTGCCATTTAGGGGGCAGCCACAGACTTTCTGAGCCACCCTGAGCTATTGGGACAGTCTGTCACCCTTTTGTCCTCTTCATCTCTCACCAACCCCCCCCCCCCTCCCTTCCCCATTTCAGATGTGGCATATACAAACTTCTACAGCTATTATATTTCAAATGTGTCATATACAAATGTATGCAGCCATTAACCTGGCCAAAATCACAGAAACAGTATTTAAAATGTGTCACGTTTCTTTCAAAGTCTCCAAAAAAAGGTTTCTACTACTACACAAAAGAATAAAATAGAAATTTGGCATTACAAAAGCACACAACATATAGATGAACTAGGAAATAAGCACAAATATTGAGCATACAGAATAAACTGAAGTTTAAACAGCAGTCTATACAATATCATATGGTAGAATGTGATGTATTGCAACAAATGAGACTTGCAGGTCAGTGTGTACAGTATATACAGCTCAAACTAAGCAATGAGTTTTCATTAAACGTTTACCGTATGTCAAAAGGTCTCTGTGTCTATATGTTTGTTCAGCGCTGCTCGACCTACAGCCATCTCGGACACACACTGAGAGTGTATGTTTGTGTCTGAGTGTGACCGGGCATGCCTCAATGTGTTTGTTTTGCCCTCCCCTCCCGGATTAGTCTGGACTCGTCTGAGTCTGTTTTGAGTCAGCCTAAGAAGTAAACGCATGTACGCATGCACGCACGCACGCACGCACACACACACACACACACGCACACACATACACACACATCAGTGTCCTTCATATTCATGCACATTAATAGATGCCAACATCCAGCATCCGACTTCACTCACAAACACACACACACACACACACACAGGCCAGGGTCTGTTGGATGTGTGTGAAGGTCACATTGAGCTTCAGGAGGACATCTAACATACTGATGTTTACACAGTGCTCCTGGCGGCAAAAGATCCATACCAATTTGTCCCATTCAATTCGGACATCATTTCTGCTCAGCCTGTCAAATGACAATATCAGGGATTCTGTTCTAGTGGTGACATAGAGAAACATGAAATAACCTAAAGACAAATCACTTAGTAATTGTTCAGATAACACACTTTTGAGCTCAATTCAATAGGGCTGCATGTCGATGTCCATAATGATAATCACAATTATTTTGATATTGAGATTGCTATTATTTATCACGATTATTCATACATTTTAGGGACAATACATTTTTTAATTGCACATTCACATTTAATAGGCCTAAACAGACCACTTATTTCACTTGCATGTTATGCTACAGTCCTTCTATTGTATCCTTGCATCATAATAAGACTGGTCCTTAAAATGCTTCAGCTCATAGAAACAAGGTATAGGCTAACTTAAAATAAATTGGCCATGTATCACTGAATGCAACTAAAGCCTATAGTATGCAGAAAGGGCAATAACATTTTTATTGTTGTTTTTTTGATGACGCAATACAGATGAGAAAAGAAAAAACAGCCTGTCAACATTTTCTATGATTGGAGCATTTTAAACATCAATGTTGTTATCGATCATATTCAATTGTGGAAAGCCAAAATTGTAATTAAGATGAAAATGATATTCATTGTGCATCCCTAGTGTTCAATTAGGTGTGCTTCACTCATTGTCTTTATAAAAGTAACACACTAAACACCCAGCATTAGGCATACAGTATGTGACCGCAGAAAGCTCCAGTCCTGTCAGTAAAGATTCTTTGGACAGCAGTTGCCTAGAACATGGATGGCCTGGATTAGTTCTGAGCCTTGCCTGAAAAAAGCCTTGTAGAACTAAACCCATCGGTCTCCTCTTTTTTCCCAGCTCCTCTAATACGTACACATGTACGCATGTGCACCCACATACACACGCGGGTCTACCGGGGTATTTATGGTCAGCGTTCTTCCCCTCCACAGCCCCCTGCCACATAACTGAAGTGCTACAAATAATTCTAAAGCATGTTTGAGGAATCAGAGTGTGTCCGTTTAGCAGCTGAGCGCTACTGGCTGTTCTGAATGACATTGAGGTGAAGCAGGGCGCCATCAGAGCCATGTTTAGACACCTTGAGCTGGAGCTCGGTGGCATGGTAAGAATGATTGGTCCTGCCAGAGGCTGCGTTTCACAGCAGACGCTTTCCCTCTCAACGCTCCCATAAATCGCTCAAATGAAGTAAAGGTCTTGTGTGAGTCTGGACTAGTCTCCGTGTCATGGGGCTCGTTTGACTGTTGGCTGTCATGTTTGATTTTTCTCTTGGCTTTTATGCTTTAGCAGTGGGAAGAGACCAGTCTCAAAATTCTTGAATGGAATAATTGAGAACTTAAGAGACAAGATTACTGTCTGCCAAAGCACTTCTGGTATTGGCCGTAGCTTCTTAAGTATAACACTTTATCCATGTGTGTGTGATTTCAGTGAAATGAGTCAATGTCGCTCAGTCAGTCCCACTAAACGTGAACACGACAGCCTCTTCACTGCAGTTTCACCGACTGGAAAGGGACACTAATTAGGAAAGAACACACAAAGCTTGTAATAATGGCATTGTTTGTATTGTGGGCTACTATCTGGCACTAAAACACACTCCTTTCTTGGAATTCACATTAGATAGATTATATGAGCAGCCATTCCGCACAGCCAATCTCATTGCTTGCTAGTTTGCAGTCTCAAACGTAATTCAGGTTTTCTTTGAGCAGCTCTAAGTTATCTATTACAGTCTGTCAGTCTGCCATAACATGTAAACCCTCTAGGCCAAATGGGGATTTGTAAATCTGCACCTTGCCCTTATGCACGCACACTGTGAACTGGCGTTTATTGGATGTGTGTAACACAGTTAGAGGGCTTGTCCAGTTTATTAGCTAACACATTCTGCAATAGAGATGCACTATTAGTGTGTTGTGTGAGGACACAGGAATACAGGGACCTGACCTCCTGATCAAAGCCCTCCAGTGTCCTTAAACGTGACCGCTTCCTCTGTCAGCTGTATATAACCCCCAATTTACAATGAAAGAACTCCCTGTCTGCAATGCCAAGTAAAAGGCGTCTGTCATAAGAAATGTAAAGGCCAGACTTTCCCTGTGCACAGACAATGGCTGACCCAGATTGGATTGTACCACTAAAGCCACACTGGCCAGCCAGAAGGCCTTGTTTTCATATTACGGAAGCATATTACAGACATTAGTCTTTCCAAAGGGCTTCAGTAGGACCCTTCCACATGGCTCAGCATCGTAATATGTAGGTCGACCACATTTCCTTATCCTTGTTAATGATAATGCAATTTGCATCTTCATACAATTCTTTCCATATTGCTATTGTTTCCAGACCCTAACTATATAACTACAATATAGTTTTGTACTCTGAGGATTACCTGTAAACAAAGTAGCCTCACAGCTGTTTGCAATAGACAGCCTGAGTACAAGATTGTGTGAAGGTCCAGACCTGTAACTATCACTCACACCGTAAGTGTAGCTCGCACTGTAAGCATGGCTTTAGGATGGAGGTGTGGTCAGGTTACCAGTGTTATTTCATGCAGATAGTAATAACGATGGTAAGAGAACGCACCAGCTCACTCTGTGGCGCGTCTGAAAGAGCCAGCGGGCTTCTAGAACTATTAGTACCACGTTGACCAACAACAAGTTGCTCCCCACCAGGTCTCTGGACGGCCGTCTGCAGGTGTCCCACAGGAAAGGCCTCCCCCATGTCATCTATTGCCGTCTGTGGCGCTGGCCCGACCTGCAGTCCCACCACGAGCTGCGGGCCGTGGAGCTGTGCGAGTACGCCTTCCACACCAAGAAGGATGAGGTGTGCGTCAACCCCTACCACTACCAGAGAGTGGAGACACCCGGTACGCCCTGGGCGGGAGCCTTCCACAGCCATTACACTGCTGTGTACTGTGCTCTCGTGACACACCCCTTGCATCTGCGTGGCTAAACATATTCACATCTTGTCTTGTAGAGAATTGAAATTCACCAGTTTAGCTCTATGTGGGGGTTTATGTTCTTTCATGTGTCTAACATTGAGTTTACAAGAGAAGGCCTCTTTGTGTGTGTGTGTGTGTCTCAATGATAGTCCTCCCACCCGTGCTGGTGCCAAGACACACGGAGATCCCCAGTGAGTTCCCACCTCTGGACGACTACAGCCATTCTATCCCAGAGAATACCAACTTCCCGGCTGGCATTGAGCCCCAGAGCAACTACATACCAGGTAGCATGGGAGACGGCCATTCAAACTGAGCGTTCACAGAGTTGCCTGCTGCCAGTAAAGACCTCACAGAGCCTTATTCCACCACACGATGGAGCGACTAGTGTCTGCTAGCGCTAACGGTCTGCACTGTGCTCTTTGTAGAAACGCCTCCACCAGGATACCTCAGTGAGGACGGCGAGACCAGCGACCACCAGATGTCCCACATGGACACAGGGTCCCCCAACCTGTCGCCCAACCCCGTCTCGCCCACGCACAGCAACCTGGGTAAGCCTGCGGGTGCAGCGGTCCGGTAAACAGCTCGTGTGTGGAGAGAGGGTGCTACTCGCCTGGTACCTGCTCTCTCCCTGGAAGCCGTAAATAAAGGCAAAAGACGGGAAGCGGGGCGATGAAAGGGCCATTTGTCTTTCCTTCACCTTGCGAGCGGACGAGACGGCGGGGAGCCCATGCTAACGTCAATAACAACATCCTCCGCTTCTATCAGGAAGGAGAAATGCCAAGGGGGCTCAGCTTCCATGTTATCGGCAGAATAACAAATACTCGCCCGTTTCGCATGGCTCTGACCTCCCGTCCCTGTGGTAGGCTTCAAAGCCAAGGACAAAATGTTGAAATGGTTAGAGTCGCACATTACAAGAATCACTGGTAGCATTTACCCAAACCTAATATGGCTAAGCCTGCAATTTGACCATTTAGGCTCCAGCGTTCAGCCAGTGAGGGTTATGTTTCCACATTTCCTCAGGCTGGGCCTTCTGGGAAACAGCGTATGAGTTTGACATTTTGTGACGCGAGCCCAGTCTGCTCACATTTGTTTACTCGCTGTGCATTCAGCTGAGCTATCTTTTCCCTATAATTACCCCAATATTCCTCCCCTCATCCGCTGCTGTTTGTTTTTCTCCATTGCGGTCTATTGTTTCAAGGTCTGTTCCACTATTCAACTTTTATTTTCTTCCCTATGTCTCCCTTAGTCATATAGTGATGCCATTTAATCTATTATGTACGTGTCTCCTCATCCCTAATCTGTTTTCATTTGAAGGTCATCCTATTGATCGTACCTTTATTAATATTAATCCATACCGTATTCCAGCATAGAACACCTCACCATGGGTTGTGTGAAATAAGAACATACGCACAGTAATATTTCCAATGTGCACACAGAAAAGACACATCATATTCACACAGAGTTCTCCCCCTCATTATTTGGTTCCTGACGCGTTGCCGTCTTGTAGAAAGCTGGTTCAACCCCACTGCAGGCTATGGTGGACGACGGCGTGTATCTCTGTTTCAGACCTCCACCCGGTGACGTACTGCGAGCCCGCCTTCTGGTGCTCCATCTCTTACTACGAGCTGAACCAGCGGGTCGGGGAGACGTTCCACGCATCGCAGCCCTCGCTGACCGTGGACGGCTTCACAGACCCGTCCAACTCTGAGCGCTTCTGCCTGGGCCTGCTGTCCAACGTCAACCGCAACGCAGCTGTGGAGCTGACACGCAGGCACATCGGTGAGCATGGGGGGGGGGGGGATGGGACGGAGGGGGGACGGGGACGGGACGGATTGGTCTCCTTACTTATGCTAGGGTTGTTACTTTTAGTCAAGTATTATTTCAACAAAGTACCTCACTGGTATTATTTTTGTTAGAATGATCTAACAAAGACTGCAAGATTCTTCCTCCCTGCAGTCTTAATACAAAACTAAATCAAGACAAACAATTCAGTTCCTACTTCCTAACATATGGAGTGTGTGTGTGCGTGTGTGCGTGTGTGTGTGTGTGTGTGCGCGCGTGTGTGTGCACGCGTGTGTGTCAAGGTCGGGGAGTGCGGCTGTATTACATCGGAGGTGAAGTGTTTGCAGAGTGTCTCAGTGACAGCGCTATCTTCGTACAGAGCCCCAACTGTAACCAGCGCTACGGCTGGCACCCTGCCACCGTCTGCAAGATCCCACCAGGTGTGTGTGTGGAGAGAAAGATTGGAGGCATGTGACTAATAGATGCCAGTACAGAGATGGTGATAACATCCAGTGTGCACTCCTTGTATTATTCAGACAATCTAGTTTAATCTTTTATTCATTTTGGAGACATTTATTTTTTTTCTAGTTTTTTTGTTGAATGTTTGTAAATCACTTTTTCAATGTTGAAATGTGTTACGTGTGTGTGTGTGTGTGTGTGTGTGTGTGTGTGTGTGTGTGTGTGCGTGCGCGTGACTACTATTGTGTGCGTCTTGCTTCTGCACAGGATGTAACCTGAAGATCTTCAACAACCAGGAGTTTGCAGCTCTGCTGACCCAGTCAGTCAACCAGGGCTTTGAGGCGGTCTACCAGCTCACCAGAATGTGCACCATACGCATGAGCTTTGTCAAGGGCTGGGGAGCAGAGTACAGGTGAGCAGACTAGATCACCTGTATTCTTTGTCAAGGGCTAAACGGACATGGACCTTAACTCTTACATTATGTGTGCTAACTTAAGGCCTCTATAGTTTTCCAGTATTGTCTTCTGACGGGAACCAAAATAGCTGGGCTAAATATTTCAATCAGTCTTTAGTTAGCGAAAGGTTTACAAATATATTCTAACAAAATGTCTATGATCTAGCCTCCCATTCCACTCCAATCAGGTTAGGGTATGGTAAAAAAAAAGCCTGGTGAAAAGTCTGTCCAACATGAATAATTGAGGATCAAATTTCCAATACTCACTCCGTCCAATGGGACTGTTTCCAAGAAAACACACTGTTTTCATTGGTAGATAATGGATACATATAACTCAAAATTTACCAATTATAAACAGTGAGTTTTGGAAATGTGCTCCTTATTTGGAAACTGGAATCATATGGCATTTTATGGCTCAATCTACAGCTACATACAGTACATGATTCTCAAAGGTTCTCATCCCCTTGGGGGGATATTGCGATGCTGGGCTACACAATGATTTCAAGAATACCTTTTTTTTCTTAAATTCTTTCGATAGTTGTTCATGGTCATGCGTTAGTCTTATATTGGCCAGTACTGAACTACACTATGTATCAAGCACATTTTGGGTGTTCTGAGAAACGTGTGAGTGCCACTTCAGTATGTTTCTTTTCCCCTGACATGAGTGCATGATCCTGCTGTACAGTATTTATAAACACAGCGATCTGATAGAAATAAAGGCATCAATCACGTCCCACACGTCCAAAGCATCTGTGAATGCACTCGGCAGCCCAGGCGTGGTGACGTCACCAGCTGTGAAGCAGCAGCACACATGGGCCATGTCAGAGAGCGCTGTCAGACTTTCCCCTCTTCCGCTCTGTCCCACTCTTCCACAGCTCTGATCCAGGAAGGGAGGAGAGGAGAGAGAGGGAGAGAGGGGGGGAGAACGAGAGAATGAGAGAGGGAGTTAGAGAGGGAGAGAGAGAGAGAGAGAGAGAGAGAGGGGGAGCTATGACTGATGAGATCCTGATACTATTCAGCAGGCCTGCTGAGACCAAGTCCTGGCATGTGGAGACACTTATGGTGTAGATTCAGGTTACAGTCCTGGCTGTGGCCCTACTCTCCTCCTCCACCCTTTCACTAATTCTGTTCCTTCTCTTGTGGTTGTTCTCACTCCAGTTAAGGCTCAGTCTTTTTGACTGCTTACCTCCCGGTAACTTCTTTCCAGATATAGAAACATCCTCCAGGCACTTCCACAATGGTGTAAATAGACTCATTCTCTCTTCATATCAAGATAAAAATCTTCAGACACGTTTCACTACCCATCCAAAAGCCTTCCCCATTTCACTTGTCTCATATTGAGTCAATGGTGCCTGAGGGGCCTTGCAAATATTGACTCTGAGGCACATTCCACAGACAGGCGTGCTCCATAACCTTAAGATGTATGAAAGAAATGTGGTTTTGATCCCAATCCTAGTTATTCAGACGGCCATATCGGTTTGTTTGATATTTTACTATTCAAGTTACCACACTATTGAATTAAACATATTTCCATTCCAGACTGATTACGTAAATACTGATTAAAGTAAACTAAACACTACAACATTTCTGAGTCAACATATGAGTCAATCTATGAGAGTAGAGATTTTTTAAGTTCCCACAATACTGAACTTTTGTCAAAACCCCCAAAAGCTTTTGATACCTCAATCTAAATTAATACAGGTTAGGAATGCAAATAATCCTGCTTTATGGGATGAACTGGAAAACCTTCGTCTGAATAATGTAATGGTTGCAGTGTTTTTAGATGAACCTGTTAACATATTTCCATTCCAGATGGAAAAGTAAGTACAGAATATAGTAAACACTACATATCTGAGTCAATGTACAACAGTATGAGAATACATACTGCAAACTGTAGACATGTTGGAAGTACTATGTATTCATCACATAATGCGACCATAGAAGAGTTTATTTCCTGTGCAAGCTGTAGTCTGACAGGCTCAACATCGCTTTAACAAACACAGCATTGTTTAAACGGTATTCTCTTGTCCTCTGACATTTCATATCTAGTCTGTTGAAACATGGGAACAGTAGAAGGATGGGAGGTGGTGCCAAAAACTAAGGCTCATGTACATGTATAATACTGTGGAAATATACTGTATATATTTAAAGAAATTGATGAAAAGAAAATGTTTCTTCACGCATTCACGTTTGGCTCTTTTGATTTGGTTTATTTGGCTTTAGACATTTTGATAGATTTTTTTCTGCATGTACTGTACCTTTTTCCAGTTGCTTTTAGGTGTATTTCTAAAACATCGCACTCCGAACTCTTTCACATCCACATCAATACATTACTTACTTTTTGTTACCTAAGAAAGGTGAAAGACTTTGTTTCCAGTGTGAACCATACCGTAATGTTAGCGTGTACGTCGGCCTTTGTCATTAAAACCAGTGTGAAATACAGGCAGCAAATGCCCCTTGCAAGCCTGTGTGCTAATTGACTGAGTGACACTCATTTCTGCAGAACTGTAACATTATTGAGAAAAGTACCTTCAGCTTTAAACAAGATGTGTTGTGTATATTGAATTCTCCTCCAGGCGACAGACAGTGACCAGCACCCCCTGCTGGATTGAGCTGCACCTGAACGGCCCTCTGCAATGGCTGGACAAGGTGCTGACACAAATGGGCTCCCCCAGCATCCGTTGTTCCAGTGTGTCCTAGTGTACATTAACCCTCGCCCCGCCACACCCGTCAAGGAAAAATCTGTAGCACAAAAGACTCCGCCAGTGTGGAGAGACAATGAGAGCCTGAGCTCGCCACCGCTCATATCCACAGCTTCTCCCTCACCCCAGCAACTGTTGGTAGCACTTTTTATATACATGTTGTTTGTGGCAGAAGGGCACAAAGTGCATTAAAGTAGTACAAGGATGGTTTCCACACTTTGTTCATATCTAACTCCATCGATGGCAGTAACATTATTTTCATTGTCTGATATTGTTTGTTTTTCTCGTTGTTCTTGTTTTTTAAAGACTTGACTGTTTCTTCCTCTTGTCTTTTTCCACTTTTCATAAGCTATTTTTATAGCTTATTAGCAAAAATGTTTTATCAAGAATGTTGTGCATTAAGGGTTCATGCCAGTGTGTTCCTGTGTTTTGTAAGAATGCTTGTTAGACAGCTTAGTGAACTTTGTTTTTTAGAAGATATTTGAAAATGGCACACATTGAGATAAACTGAACACATTCAATTAATTTAGTCTGGTGAGTGGTGTGGAAAGGATAATGCTTTCAAATTCTTAGAATAGTATTTGATATAGTGATATAGTGTGCTGCGTAAAAGATGCAAAAGAATGAGAATGCCTGGATAAGTAACTATTGTGATTTATTTTGATCCTTCAGATAAATATTTGCATATTTGGACCCTACTTGTGAAATATGTATGCATATGCCTACACATATGCCTACAGTTCCAAGCAGTTTAGTGTTTGTAGTTCACACAGTCACACATAAACACATAATCTGTCTCGCTGGAAGTGGGCCAGATGGTGGCCCAGTTGACGGGGCAGTGGATTTGAACTGTCGGCCAGATGTCTCTGTAACGATAAGCAGTCTGAGGCTTTGGGGCGATTCTCCGATATGAATGGACTTTCCGATGACCCTAATAACAGTACTTTTACTTTAAAACCATTTGCATTAAACTCAAACATACCTTCACATATTCATAAATAGGCCTTGCCTATTTGCTGTTTCATATGTTGGTGTCTGAATGGCATACTGTTATTTTTCTTGTTATTTTGTGCCATTAATGGTACATATCTGATGTGTTTACTCTATTTAGTGTGAAATAATAACGCAATAGTCAATAACGCACACATTCAGTTAAGTTTGTCATGTCCATAATATTGCTGTTTAGTTGCCACAGAGGGTTTTCTTTCCACACTGAGGACTGGCAAGAAAAGATGCAAGGTTTTGCTAACACTTACTTTTGTAGGACTATAAGGACAATGTAATGCTGTCTGCTGACAGGTCTGAAGATGCAGATTTGGTGTTTCTCTAATGAAATGAATACAGGTTTATTACAAAGCACAGATTTATTTTATTTTTTGTTCTCTTTTTCTTTTATAAAGGGACATGTTTAGCTAAATGGGAGACTGTAAATAATTGTATGCCCTCAAATTAATGTTTTGACTTCTACAGTATGTCTGAATGGGATTTTTATATGTCTGTTCATGTACGGTCATGCACATTTGTGTTAATCTGTGACACTTCACCCATATTGATAATGGTGTCACTATTGGAGAACAGTAAAAGGGATGCTTAACATTTTCAACATTCCTATTGTGAAAATGAACTCCATCTAATTCAGCCTAAGTATACTGGCAAGTAACACTAGATTGTGTAACATACAGTAAATGTGGATATCACAATGCTATAAACAGTACTTAGCCTACTGATGCTATTGCTAGCCCAATAGCGCTATCCATTAACATTGTATTTTGTGTAAAGCTGTATTAGTTGTGTAAGGCTTGAGATGTACTACTGGTGACAGACTCCCAAATGGTAGTACCCCATGTAAGCGTAATGTTTCAGGGAAAGTAGCATCTACCAATCTGAAACACAGCTGCTCTTTGTGGCTGTACCTTTGCCCCCTAGTCCACAACAACAACTGTGGATTTTATATAAACAAATACTTTTGTAATTTTTTCTATTATGCGATTGATAGTGCGTGTGTATTTGCTTTTCTCTTGGTTAAAATGTGTATTATAAAGCAGATGTAAGCATTTGTGAAAACCCTTTACTCTCATTCCCTTACCTCAATAATAATTACTGATACCACACTGACATGCATAATCTGCTGTTCATGAACCAGATCTGGATGTGTATTTTAATTCTAATGTTTGTTCCATACGTCAGATTTGTCTACAAAGATGGTTTTTGCTGATGTATTCTCAAGATACTCCACTTAACATTTTCAATTTGTTCTAAAAGGATGGTATTGATTAGTGCAATTACAATATTCCCTTTTCCTTCTTTATATATTTAGATGAGGAAGCTACAGTGTCCAGGTTTTAAGAAATATTAAAAAACCCTTTATGTGTATATAAGTTGTGACTTATGTGACTTGTGTTCTGAAATGCTTTTTGTGTGTGTGTGTGTGTGAAAGAATCATTTATTTTTGTCTCTGCATTTGAAATTATACATTTATGATGCTTTGTAATTTTTTGCTATTGTTGGTCAGTAAATAAAATATTGGCAAGATCTAAAATATGTGTTGTTAAAGCGGGTAATTGTAAAGGGAATTTACGCCTTTCATTATATTTGGCACTAATGGCAGATATTAGCAGTACACTACAATTATAGGCTCACAGCCGACTCTTATTTCTAGACTCAGCTCTAGGGTATGTGCTAATCCAAAGCATATATCCACTACTGTCTGGCAGTCTCAGCCTGGTCTATGTCAATATAGCCTTTGTAGGGCAGACATGCAAACCTGTCAGACTTCCAGAAGCCACCTTAATGTGCGGATGCAAGAGACAGTAGGACTGGAACAATGACACACTGTGTATAGGCTACTTTAATGGCTAATGTTTCTGTCTGGAAGGTGATTGTGCCAGATACAAATAATGGGATACATTATAGTGTATATCTCATACAGTAGCTGCCTTTTCAGGCTCAAGTGGTACATTGTGTATAAGAGGCATTTGTGCAAATTAAGGCAATGTGACTAACTTTTCTTTAACATCTACAACATAGAATTAACAAGATGGCAATTGCCAACAGTGTTTTCTTTATTGTGCGACAGGGTCTAAGTAATGTATACAGTAGCCTACTGTCACTGTTAGGTCAACAACACATTCTGGTTTGCCACTGTAGGTTCAACAGAACACAGTTCCACACAGTGGAGGCTATAAATAATTAAAGCTGTCAGTGGAATCAAGCTCTAAATACTATAATCAATCAATAATCAAGACTATAGATGTGTGCCACTGCATATGTCATTATATTAATCTGTTAAATGTTGTTGATCGCATTAGGTTACATCTTTTGAGCTGCTGTGATAGCAAACACTAGACAAGTAGACAAATAATATTAGTTAGCTATTTGAGGTTTGGTCCTTTTTATTTGGTAAAATGGTCTCATCAGATCCATGCTAAATCCAAAACATCGATGCACACAGGGAACCGTATGTCCTATTTTGTTTACTGTATAATGGTCCCAGATGGTCCTGCTGGACAAGTCTCAAAATATCAATATATAGGATATAAATGTGTTTATAGACTGCATAATACGTTTACTAAATGAACGTTATTGCACAGTAAACAATTTTTTCACTTAACGTGACTATTAAACTGAACACTGTTTTAGAAGTAAACACCACAGGGAGTGCCAGTTAGTATAGGCTGCAGCATAGAAAATCAATGATTAAACATGGCATATAATACCTAGTCTATTAAAGCAAGACCCAGACATTTACACATTTTGAAGAAGTAGATTTTGTTGTTATCTTTAGACCGGTACACTGGTGGTATGGTAAAATAATATGGACCAATTTGCCACATTTAGATTAAAATACCCTGTACCACAGCATCCTAAGGCACCATGGTTGTTTGTGGCAAAACGTAGCCCAGGGTCAGCCCCCCTAATGAAATGCTTTGCAATTATGGAAATGTAATCGTCTTTAAAATATAAAAAATAGAATATTACTTGTATCGCCATAGAGTTGATTATTTATGCTTTACAAAAATTATATAGGCCTATATGTAGCTAATTGCATTTGAAAATCTTTTATAGAAGCCTACACAGCTCCCTTGATCTGTGACTAGTCCTTCATATCGCCTCATAACTTAATGAAGGTGCATAACAATTCACCAGAATGCAGGAAATTAAGTGTTTGACTCTCTAAATGTCCTGGGGCAGAACCCCCAGCCACCCCACCTGTCTCCCCTTAAAATGTAACTCAAACCTATACCCTTCAGACGTCACATCACCTGGCCATAAATTGACTTTGTGATGAAACAACACCCCTGCTGACATGAAGGGGCTTAACGCTGAAATGGGCAATAATGCGCAGTGACGTGTTAATTAACGTGACACCACGTTATACTCTACACACTTTTGTGTGTTGTTGCTCATGGTCTGTGGTTATTTGTATTTTTCCGATATGTATTACATTTTATTCTTTATATTGGCTATTACCTGAAAAGCACGCCGGCTACACCTTCCTGCAGAATAAAGCTGTTCTTATATTCACTCTCATTTGCTTTGTAAATGTGTGAGCCCCCTTGAAAAACTCAAATTCCAATTCCACTCAGCCGACCCTGATACGTCATAATACACAGTATTTATTTGTTTAGCCTATCACATATACATATGTCTAATATCTACTGTATTCGTAGCACTTTCTTTATTATTATTTTTTTTTTGTCTCTTGTTAGTAATTACAAGGACGTTTGCCATTCTTAGCGGTAGTGACAGTGAGAAGCGTGGTTTAGACTACTATTGCCATCTGCTGGCCAAACGGCTTTGGTCATTAGGCTACAATGGATCTGTATCTTACACAAACAAAACACGACCACAGCTACAGTATATAATAGTAAAACGTCATCATAAAATGTGTATTTGTTATTTAATATGCCACCCCAGGGGCGATCAGTACTTTAGGGGTGCTCAGCCCCTAATGAGAACGTGCTCTGTAGGCCTGTATACAAAGACATCTAAATCACAAATTTCACTATCAATCAATAATAACCAATAATTAATATGTTTCTATGTTTGCATTTGCAATGTAATAAGTCTTGTTTATACATTGGTGAGGAGACATGTTAAGCAGGGGGTCTGGAAGTTTACCTATAGGACATTTTCAGCATCAACCACTTCCATTTCCTGCATTCTGTTGAATTTATGCAACAATTTGTGCCTTTTATGCACCAATTTCTGGTGGAAATGTCTTTAAAGCAAAATAAGAAAATTCTGGAAGAGGTGACGATTTAATATAATGTAATATAATTAAATAATATTATAATGCCTCGGGATATCCCAGTCAGAGCTGGTTAATGCGGCTCGGGAAAGAGAAGTTTGGGGACCCTACTGGAGCTGCTGCCCCTGTGACCCGATTATACGGATAATCGGATGAGGATGGAAGAATGGATGTATGGATGGACAATTGGTGGTTAGTGTAATTTTAGTTAACTACTTAAAATGAGTTAAATTATAAAGGTACAATAGATGTTGGTGATGGTAGTGACAGCTTAACCGTTAAAAATTGCTAATGTATTATGTAATGTAATTTCTAGGCAATTATATTGGCTTTGCAGTCCAGCCATGGGTTTATAAATTGCAACAGAAAATGAACAGACGAGCCCTGTCAGTTACAGGTATATCACACAGGAAGGTCATCCTCACGCAGGTGTGTTGACAATGACATAATTTTGTTGGTAAACAAATCCATCTTTGGAAAGGTCGTCATATTATTGGTGTGGCATTTTCTCTTGTGTGATTCTGTCATCTTACAAACTCTCTCTCTCTCTCTCTCTCTCTCTCTCTCTCTCTCTCTCTCTCTCTCTCTCTCTCTCTCTCTCTCTCTCTCGAACATATTTGAATAAATAATGGCTGTCACTGCTTTGTCACAGCTCCGTCTGCCAGCCAGTATAATGTGCAGATTGTAGCATTATCAGCATTCAGCTGCTACGGGTGGCTATCATGCAGCTGTCCTCAGACAGGACAGATGCAGGTATCTGGCCCTGCATGCTGACCAAGACAGGCATCCAGCTCCTCAACTGTATCACATTGGCATAATGCCCATATATCTCTCTCTCTCTCTCCCTCTCGTGCTCGCGTGTGCGCGTGCACACACACACACACACACACACACACACACGTATGCACACATACATGCACACACACACACACTGAGTGGCACTGCTGGCCATTTGAGAGTATAAACTTTGTCTGAATGCTTTTTCTTCAACAACATTCATAAGCACCTGGCGAGAGCTTATGTTCATAGCAACAATCACGCATTGAAAATGTCTAACAGCAGGATGTATAGAAAGGTGTTGTACTGTACGGTGTACGGCTGGCTAAATCAAATTGTTTCTTCACTTTGTCCCTTGAAGCGATTCAGCTCTTTGCTTTTCCTTCTTCCAGTAACATGTTTTCAAGGCATAACGCAATGGTGCGTATGTGCTACAAGTGCTTTTAATATTAATAATAATAATAATAAAAATAATAAAAACAATAATTAATCTAAAATCAACACTGAACTCAAGCAAAAACAGGTGAGCACACAATAAAAGCAACGGAGAGTGAGAAAAAAATAAGAATGTAGTGGAATAAAGGCAGTGAAGGAAACATATTTACTGACATCCATGGGCTGTCGCCACTCTGATTAATGGTGGTCGGTATCCCTGCCTGGTGAAAAGGTGTTGTTGGGGTATAGAGAAAACCCAGGCACTGACCCTGAACTAATAGCATTCGACTTGAACAAGCTGTCCCACCTGAGAGAGTTGCGCTGTTGTTTGTGGTTCAGCAATAGGCCGGAAAAGACAGATATAAGGGAAATTAAGGAATCTGAGATACAAACCAACTCTACACAGGGTTTTTGCTGACTGAGTTTGATGTGTTTTGTACCTAACAAACCTAACAGTCAGAACAAATGGGTCTCCCAATACACTACAGTGGTTAATGTAGTATCTTTGAAGTGTTTCTAATGATACACTACAAATCAAGGCGTACAATGGATGTAAGAATAAGATGTGATTATATACCCACCTTGACACACCCACTCCCTTCCGAAACACCAGCCCTGCTTCAGTTAATCTGGCCAGTGTTTGCCAGGAACATCATCCTGCTGAGGTTGTTTTCGCTCAGGGCAACAGCAAGTCCAACAGCTGGGACATAATGAAGCTTTCAGGCACTTGTTCTCCCATCATGTAGCGCCAGCTCCTGTCTGCTTCCACCAGATGTTCCTTGCTTTCCCCTCCAAAAGTCTCTGCTTGCCAAACAGGGAAGCTACAGTGTGAAGCTTTGGCCAGCTAGTCCCCATATTCAATTCATGATTATAGGGTGATAGGTTAATTGCTCATTTCGTGTTTATTGGGCGAGGGCTGTCATTTTTTATGTTGTTGCTTCAATTTGACAGTAGCAGAAATGTTCTTACAAAGGAATTTGACTTTGTGGAAAACATATTAGTCCTTCTTCTAAGCAGGTCAATGGCGTTTACTGCTGTATATTTAATTATTCAAACAGGTCTACAGTCAATCTGGAGAAAAGGTCTAATGAGCCACAATAACTTCATGAGCTGCGTGAACAACCATAGTATGTTTAACACGTTTCCTGATTACAGTCTAGACTGGTAGTGGTCGTGAGGTTCACAAACATTGAAGGCATTTTTAGAGGTTAGGACAGTTCTGGCTTCCAATGATATCAGTTCTCATGTATGTTATGCACATGAAAACTGTCAACAGAACCAGCTGAGTTATGTAGATAGCGTTTTAATAATTGTTAACTTTGTGAGTGTACTGTATTGTGTTGTAAAAAACATAGACTGTACTGTTAACTACACCGTCAAATCTACCCCTTGCCAATGAATTCATATAGGCTAAGGAAATAAACTGAGGTTGAATTGATAAATGCTCAACTCATTCCATCAAGCTGAGAGTAGATATGTCTGCCTAATAATGCTATGCCCTTGAAATTGGAAAACTCAAGAAAAATCCACCTTGTTTCCAATCATAGCAGCCTAATATCTTATTTTCACGTGTTAACCATCTGGTAGCGTTGGAAACTGACATAGCCTACTGCAACGTCCTTCTTTTCCCCACCCTACCTGTCCGAGCTGCTTCACCCCTACACACTGACCCGTTTACTTATAGGTCAGCTGCTCAACTCCTCCTGAGTGTCCCTACATCTAAGTGGAATCTTAAAGGGGACCGTGCCTTTGCAGTGGCAGCTCCATAAATATGGAATGACCTACCTCTGCCCATCAGACAGGCTTCTTCACTGTTTGTTTTTATATCTCTTCTTAAAACTCATATTTTTTTGACATCTTTTAGTTACTGTTTTATCTGTATTTTGGTTGTGTGCATGTATTACCTGACTATTATTTTGTTCTGTACAGCACCTTGTGTAACGTTGGTTGGTTTTTAAAGTGCTTTATAAATACATTTTGATTGATTGATCCTTCTCCTGTCATTAGCTCACCACATTATGAACCAAAGTTCATAATGTTGCTAACATGACGACACAGTGAAGTAATGTAACATGATACTCGTCGTGTTCAATGGGCATGACTGGATGGGGAAACAGGCTTTATAATACAGGCGTCTCTCGCTTCATACGTCATTTCATTTGAGGATTAAGCAAATGCAAGCCATTACACATGCTACTGCTGATCTTAAATGCTTGTTGCAAAAGGTCTAGTATTTAAGGCAAATGGGATATTAGGGACTTGGTTATAGACCAAGTGGCCCATACAGGCTCTTATATATTTTCTGTTTATTTTTTCAGCTGGTTGTAATCAGTTGCACTCCCTTGCACTAGGTTTTGATGAGCACAATAGGGGTTGCAGGGAGAAACTTGTTTAACTGGTGTTCTAGGTTTAATCAAATGTGCAGTCAAAATGATTAGCTGCAATGACTGAAATTATTTAGTTCTAATTACAAACAGATGGGAGGTTGTATTTGCACTTAAGGCGATCGTGAGCATGGGAAATGCAGTGTGAAGAAGAATAATTAAGAAGTTGGCTCCTGTTTTTTTTTTTAAGTTGAGTTTAAATAATCAACGCTATCATGTAAATTTGTTTTAATTTAACTATATAATTATGCTTTCCCAGAAGACGCTATCACCTTCAAGCCTGGCGGTTGTGAAAGCTGGATGGTTTTAACTTGTTCATTTTGTTTGGTTTATGAAGAGGAACAGTGCGGTTAAGGTGATACTTGTAGATATATTTCACACCACTTGGGGGCTCATTGGCGATGTTCTAATTCATTAATTTGACTTAAATAAACTGTACATGGTTGATAATAACACAGCTTTTGTCCTGTATCATTTTCAGAATAAAATGAGACAGCATTCACATGTCACATTTTATTATTGGATTTGCACCAAGCCAAGTTTACGTCCAGTAGTGGCACAACGGAGGTAGAGCAGTGAGACAGGTGATGAAGAAGTTGCTGGTTTGAACCCTGCAAACTTCTCACCAAGTGTCAAGGTGTCCTTGAGCAAAACCTCTAACTTAGGGGTGGGGAATTGTCCTGGAGGGCCACCGCCCTGCATGTTGTAGATGTCTCCCTGCTCCAACACACCTGATTCACATGAGTGGGTCGTTAGAAGCCTGATAACGACTTACTCATGTGAATCAGGTGTGTTGGAGCAGGGAGACATCTACAACATGCAGGGCCCTCTGGGACCAGGATTCCCCACCCCTACCGTAAATGATCCCCATGGAGATAACACTTTGCATGGCTGATATCACTATGTGTGTGAATGGTTATAAATGTGAGGAAAAACTGTGAAGCGCTTTGGGTGATTGGAAGGTTGGAAATGTGTTATATGCAGTCCATATTTCTGCAATTACACACTATCACATTATGTTTACTATCACATTAGTACATTGTGCATTGCATAATGGTTATTCATTTGAGTCAATAACTGATGTCTGATGTCTCAAAAACGATCAGATATTAACACCTTCATTGAGAATAGCATGAGCAAAAGTACAGCCAGCACTCCAGATCAGATTAACCTTGCTGTTGGATGGATCTTCCAATGTTCTATTTGCAATCATTGTACAGTTATGTACAGTGTAATGTCATAGCTGGCTTTATAATGATTGGATGAACAGCTGTAGAACATTTTGGATCTGATTGGTTAAGTCAAAGGTTAAGTGTGATGTGGTGCTCTTGCTGCAGTCTCCTCTAAAGTTGACCACTACATTATTGAATAACAAAACATGGTTATATTGCATCATGTCACCAAGTGTAGTTCACTCAGTACCCAATAGAGGTCACTAGAAGTGGGTGTTGCTTGTGGCTGGCAGAAACCCCACTCGCTGACTAACATGTCACACTGATGTGTCATGCTCTGTGTTTAGGAATAGTTTAAAAAATATGCTGTACTTGTAAACAGCGTTCTTTAACCTGCCATTTAAAAAACAGCTTGTATTATTTTCGACCTCACCTGACTCAGCAAACTGAACAGGCTTGGTTTATTTATGCTGGTGAATTTTATGCATGACAGTTTTGCTGAGGGGAAAAAAAAGTTACTCTTCCTAATCTTCCCCATGTTTCCCCTATTGATTTTCGTGCAGCTTTGAAGTGAAACGGTGCCAAAAGTGTCACTTAGACAAATCACTGTTAGTCCAAGCTGGCATAGCTTGGCACTGGTGACAGAAGGGAGAATTCCACGCGGATCAAATAAATACAGATGCGAAGTAATTAGTTGTATTCCCAAGGAGCCCATCGTGGGCATGTTAAAGATGCTGGGGATTGGATTGGTCTCTTGTTGGCAGCCTTTATCAGTTTAAACAGGAACACAAGCAGGGAGGTCACAACCAATCTGGCTTTTAATTAGCCGATTGTCCTACGTACGTGCAGGCCAGGTTATCATGGCTCTCATTTGTGTTCCTCCTCTTCTTGGATTTTGTCAGTTTTGGAGGAGTACTGTTTTTTCGGTACATTTACAAAACACCACAACACAAAACATTGGTATCCACACACAAGCCACAAAGGATTCACACAACATTGTGTGTGATATTTGGCAATGCTTCAACTGAAGTCTTACAGTACATCATGTGGGCATTCTCAAACAGCCATTTTGCATCACTCCCTGCAAGCATTTAGTTATGCATACAAAATGGCATCAGTGAGGGTAACAGTCCAGAGATCTACAGCAAATACAGCGGCTCTGGATAACGGCTACAATAGTGTTGGTAGGTGATCTAACAACTCATGTAAAAGGTGCTTTGATCTTCACAGTAAGATCACATTTGAAAATGAATGCTGCTGTAAGTGTATCATCCCAAACAACAAAAGCAGCGTATATACATTTGACACAATAATACCCTCATTACATGTAATGTCACATCCTTGTGAAATTGAAACCCACTTTTTCCCCTCCTGCAATTACAGACCCCTTCAGTAGCGGATGCATTTTTGCCTAGCAGTTAGCGATGCATTGATTTAATATGTTTCTAATCAGGACATACAGCTTCAGGGCCCAAAATGTTAATTTTTCCTGCTGCTTACAAAGTAGCCTTTGATTTTCTGTCACGCCAGTAATTACTGTGTTTTGCCATTAGATAGAGGGAGAGCTTTGTGTCGTCTAATTATGAGGTAATCATTGCCACAGTGCCAGCATGTTGATTTCACCTTTTTGTTAATACTTATGAAATTCTATTTTACAGCTTCTGGCTATTAGCTTCCCTTATAATTCAGTGTGAGACTGTCATTTCTAGCGATGTGTGTGTGTGTGTGTGTGTGTGTATGTGTGTGTGTGTGCATGCGTGTGTGTACGTGTGCGTGCGTGTGCGAGAGTGTGTGTGAGTGAGTGGGAGAGAGACTAGAAGCTTTGAGTGTAATTGTTGTGGTATGGGTGCTGTTAATTACTTGAGTAAACGGTTGAACCGCGGCCAGGGCCCTTTGTGGTTGCAGAGTGGCAGGCAGCAGCAAAGAGAGTTGGTGGTGGTGGGGGGCTGGAAAATTGTTTTTACCATCTGGGGACCTGGGGAGAGAGAGAGAGCTGCAGAAAAGAGAAAGGGGGAACAGAGGCAGACTGAGAGGCCCAATTGGTGGCCAGAGCCTAAGGGTTCAGGGGCCATATGGAAGGCAACACTTGCCTTGCGCTTTATTGCACACCTTGCTGTTTTAATCAATGGCAAGCCTGTTCACAGAGCCTAGAGCAGCAGAGGTTGTTTCTCATTGTCTCACTACTACTTCCACTGTTACTGCTCTGCGGCCCTTCCACTGCAAGTGTCTCTAGAGCTGGATGGATGCAGTGAAGCTTCTGTGTGATGCAAAGCACCCTGCTTCACGCTGGTGATGTCACACCCACTGCACACTGATTGTAGCTCTAATTGACCAGCCAAGCAGGGGTGAGAATGCTAGGAGCCGTTCCATGGTGAACAACGGAAAGGCCGTACCATTTGCGCTGCTAATGTGGTGAAGAGAAGGCTATTGGAAGATGGCATGGCTTTTGCTGATAATGTCATTAATGTCCAGCCTCCTCTTGTAACCCTGCCCTGCCCCACTTAGAATAACCCGGAGAGTTTGAAGGAAGCTTTGTGCTTAGCACAGCACACAGAAACATGCGTAGTTGAGTTATTTGGGCCTGTTTTCTTTGCCTGTTTGTATAAGTAATGCGTGCTTGGCTCCATAATGCAAAGATTAGATTTGAACAAAATCCACCATCCAAATTAATTACATTATCCACACATGTAAAACATCAATGCATGCAAACAAACTTCAAAATGGTTCTGTAGGCTTATTACATTAATGTGAATTGGAGCTGATGTATCCCACTGCATGTTAGGATATCATTTTTGATACTGCTTTGGAGCAGTGTATATTTAATATATTTCTTGTGACATCCATTACATTGCATGGGTCGATGTAATCAACACACCTGGTAAAATACATGTTGCAGTTTTCCCTCATATTTCATGCCAAACATTTCGAAGTCACTATTTTTTCATCCAGTCAAACCAACTCTGAAAAATGTTTGTCCATGCTATAATACAGTCGCTGCAATTGCTTGGATTTGTGATTAAATTTAGCAAAGTGCTGCTGATTACTGAATTGTCCAGCCACTCTCAATTACTGTCTAGGGAGGGTACCTGAACAAGCTTAACACAGCAATTAACAACTTAATTAAGTGCCACAGCTATTGTGGCACTTCTGGAGCCATGCAACAAGGGTGGTATTGATTGCAGGGGATTGCCACTTGGCCTCCAATTGATTCCTCAATTGATTGGCTTGGATAGGCATTTGTCTGTGACTCAGTAGAAATGTGTGTGTGTGTGTTTGCGTGCATGTGCGTAAGCACAAATGCATATCAGTGTGTGTGTGTGTGTGTGTGTTTGTTTATTTTCAATGGAGGTACCATCACACCGCCATGTGACACATTGATAATGACCTGCCACATTAGCTGTGTGGTCGCTCCCTATCCCACTGGGTTTGAGACACATGTCTGGTGTCAATCACGCTCCCCAACACACACCCCCACACACACACACACACACACACACCAAGGACTGCTTTTTGAATCCATATGCTGTCTATACATTTGAAATACACCTGACAGGAACCAGCCACCACCAACGCACCTGAATCTCTGAAACGTCACCACCAGTGTTGTTGCTATGTGACAGAGAGTTGCTAATGTGGTTCCATGTGTGCAACCTGTTCTGCATTTGCTAATGGTGCTGAAAGAACGGCCCCTGTTAGAACTCTCTGTCAATAGTGACCAGACCATAGAACCATATGATAACGGCCCAGACGCATGAAGCCCGGCCACGGGGCACATTACAGTAACAGGACACACTTAGTACAAGTACATAAAGTAGCTATTCACACACACATATTCACGCAAACACACAGTGACTCGTATGTGCACACACAAGCACAAGCACATGTGCACTGACCCCGCACAGTACGGACACACACACACACACACACACACGTGTGCACACACGCGCACACACGCACACACAGACTCATCCAGTATATGGCTCCCCAGGGAGCAGTTAGCAGGCAGGGCAGGGCTGGATATTGGAGGGGAGAGAAGTAGCGGTAAGATGTCAAATAAACTGTCATCCCTTATTGTGTCAATGAAGTAATTCCTTTTTAAAGTCTTGACCCCTCACCCGGGAGGAGCTGGACCATGGAAGAGGTGATAACAAACAGCACCATCAAAGGTTTAAGGTCGCTTGGCTTTCTGGACTGGACGTATCATTTTTGCCACTATAGTCATTGTTGCAGCATTCAGCCTCAGTCCAGTGCATTCATCGAATTTAAAATGTAAGGTATAATTTACCATATTGTTTATACAGAGCTATTAAAACATCATATATATTAATCAGGAAATTACTGCTCATACAATGTTTAATATTAATTAATTAATAATATTTTACTTTTTTTCCCCCTTCAGTTGAAATCATTTTCAATACACATTCCTCACGTACAGTATAAAAAGTAGCATAATGTATAATAACACCTAATACCTTCTTCTGCCACTAGGGGGTAGTATAATATGGACAGACAGTTATTGTATAGTTCTATGGGACAGACTCTAAACATAATGACTTTCCACTTTTATTTTTCACATCATATAAACGTACTTATCCTATTGATGGCGAAACGGAATACAGTAGAACAACGGGGATGTCATTGTTTTTTTCTGATAATGTAAACACCGTCTGTCTGTTTATGCTCGTGTCTATATGTTCAGAGGTGTGCTCGCAGTGTCAAAATGTTTGACAAGCGCAGCTCTCCCTGAGCCTGCCGTAGTTCCGAGGTGGCCAACTTATGACCTGTAATTACATTGGCACTTTGCTCTTACATCTCTCTGGAGCAGCTTGGTTCTTGGACACTTCAATTACATCACCCCAGTGCCGCTGCTGAGATTTTCACTGTACTAGCCCCGCAAAGCCTTAATGACAGTCAAGGGAAATGAAATGAAAATGTAACCTGATGTGGAACAGAAGAAAACCAGAGGATTAAAAACACATTGTTTGAGGTGGAATATATTTATCTAACGTATTTCATTTTATTAACATTTAGCCAAAATAAGACATAGGTATTATTCTGTTGAAATCGTTAACCACACAAGCGCGTGCGAGCGCGCACACACATACACACAAACACACACACACACACACACACACACACACACATTACAAAAATGAAATAGGGTATTGTATGCCAAAAAAGTCTGAGAATGCACCTTTCTCTACAAAGAGGATATATGAATCATACTGTATACATATTCAATTTTTACATCTATTTGCTTTCAAACCTGTTGCAAAAGAGAGAAGAGAAAAATATTCTGTTCTGGGGCGCATTTGAAGGTTGGGTCCAGGTCGCATATGTTTGCCCTTGTATATTGCCACCACATTGTGGTGAAACGGCCGGAGCCTCAGCTGCACTATTTCAGCTTTTAATGAAAAAGTGGGGGGCCGGCACATCCAGGTAAGACCCCTGGAGCTTGTATTTCAGAGGGCTTTGTTATAGCTCACAATGAGTTTGTGTGGACACACACTCACACACACGCACGCACGCACGCACACACACACACACACACACACACACACACACACATACATTCTCGCGGGCGAGCGCACATAAACAATATTAGCATAGACATGCACGCAGAAACACACAGAAACAACACGCTTAAATACCCGCACAAGCGGTCTCCAGGTGTGACTTTAACACAACAATAATTATAGGAAAATGGTTTGGTGACTGAAAAACACAGTTCGGAAGAATTACAATTATTCATAAAAATATTATATCTTGCACTTAATATCAGAATAAATATGAAACCACCAGGCTTCTAATTAAGCTAAATAAACAAATAATGTTTGAAGCTGTGCTTTTCATTTGTACATTTGTGGAGGTTGTCAGGCACTTACACCAGACAGTAAAGTCCACCAGCTGTATGTCTCAACCGATCTTATCAAAGCTATATAAGCACATTCATTCAGGCCGTACTGAGCTGTCCTTGCAGCAGTATCCCTAGGACAGAAACGTTAGAGAATAGCAGCATAAAGGGGCTGTTCAATTATTTTTTTGGGGGGGTGGGGCTCCGGTTTATTTATTTATTTATTTATGTAATTATGTGTGTAGCTTGTGCTGAAGCTATAGGCTTTTAACTACAGCAGAGATATCACATACCCCACATACCCTGCTCACATTGGCCTGCAGTTGACACTAACATTGATTTTAATATTTTATTGATTACTTGCTGAGCAATAAATGGCATATGTGCAGGTTATATTACAGCTTTTAATGAGACCATGCAGTTGATCCTGCATTAGGACCAAGAAATGAAACTGACAAAAAAAGTCATGAAAATATACATATAAAAAAACAACGTTTTTTGTTGATATATGCATAAATTATACATTAAGCTATTTGAAATGAATTAAAAGCAACCATAGATGTAAAATGTGGAAACATTATTTGATAGAAAAATGCTTTTATGCAAATTGTATTACATGTGGTATGTGCTTTTATTGTAATTAATTATTTATTGTTTGTGAAATTGTAACCCTTGATTGTCTTGATGAATATCAATTGAACACAGACAACATTCCTTAATTAATTTACTGTACTCCATATTATCAGCTTGCTGTTAAGCATATCAGCTTTTGTTTAGTGTTAATATTTTATCTGACAAATACCATGAGACAGTGGTTAGATAGCACCTATAGCATGTCTTTACATTTTTATTGTATACATGATGGGAACAATATTGTTACTGGGATAGTTGATAGATTATTTTGGTACATATTAATTTCTATTATTATTATTATTATTATTATTATTATTATTATTATTATTATTATTATTATAAGTTACTATTAAGTGTTAATAATAACTTTTATTTTATTTTTGTAATTGTTATTGTTGTTATAGTATATTGACCTTCTATTTATTATACTGACCAAACTGACGGACTATAAATCCAGTGTGTGTGTATGTACAATATGTATTCATGTATGTATGTATGTATGTATGTTTGTATGTAGGCCTATGCATGTATTTATGTATATGCACTGTATGAATGTAAGTATGTATGTACAGTAGCTTACTGTTCATTTGTCTGCATTTTAACAGCAGTGTGCCCAAGACAAATTCCACTTATGGCAATAAAGTCAGTCTGCCTGTCTGTCTATCTATCCTAACATGATACAGAAAAATAAAACAGAACAGAGCATAATAGTTACTGAAGCATATGTAGTGTACTGTATATATGTTTGTTAAATGTTCAAATGGGTGATTATTTTGTCCCATATAACATATCCAGTATATTCAATAAAGTGAGTCCAGCCTGCATAACCGGAATGGTTCTGGACCGGAGCATGTCATTTATTTTGGGCTGTGTTCAAACCACACAACCATATATTCTTCCTGGGTCCCTGAGTGGGTCAGAGAGAAATGTCATCTTAGAAAACAGAAACTACAACATTTATATGGATGCTTGCTGAGGTGAATCTGCTGCAAACTTTTCATCACAGGTCAACATAAATAACTATGAAAGAAAATTAAACAAATGATAGGTTCTGAGGCAGTTGATGTCATGCATAGTGTACCAACCCTCTGAGAAAAATATAGCATCGATCTATGCCGGCACCCTGGCAGCTTCAATAAACAATACGTTGCAGGCTTCAAGGCTGAAGAGACATCTCTATTTCAGCCAGAGGGTTTCTCATCGAGACACCTGAGTTGCTGAGCTGGTCCATGGAAGAATGGCCGGCTACGCGTCTTGAAGGCTTTTCCCCTCTTGACCAGGCAGAAAACAATAACAGCTGGTTCGGGCAAAAAAAAAAAAAAACATTCAGAAGAAGCAAGTAAAGTCTAAAATTCAATTAGAAAGCAAATCCAATAGAGAGCTGACACTATTTCTCTCTGTGTAAAAACAATTAATGCTGAGTCAATAAACAAACAGTAATTATTCTACATTAGCAAATATATTATTATTAAAACATATTATTACATTATCATTACTATTTCTTTTGAATACTGATATGTTCTCAGTATTGCAATCATCGTCAAGACTCTCAAAAAAATATCCAAATTAATATATATATACTTGTGTTATTATTAATTAGTACTTAATATCATTTTAAATTATCTTCACCAATGTTGATGAAGTACAACAGTACATCAGAATAATTGAAAAGAATATAAAAAATGTTTCATGATTATGTAATAGATGATTTCTTTGTTTGCTGTGTTGTTTAAATATTCTCCCTCTTTGTTGATAAAGTTAAATAAGTGGGTCTCATATATTTAGAGCAAACCAAGCTCAGTCTTTACTAAGCAGCTTGTCAATAGCATGAAAAGAGGTTCAGGCATAAGTGAAGGGCTGATAAAATGGCCTTTAATTACCAGACAGTGAATTCTGTCCTCCCTTCTCGGCTTTCTCCTCTCAGCTAAGTCAAGAGTTTGATTTCTGATAATGTGGATTGCTGACTAGGCTTCATCTGAGATTCTCCTAAAGCAGAAGGTCCTAACATCAAGCCCTCGGAGAGCATGTTTGACAAAGTGCCATTTAGATCCCCCGATTCTCATCAGAGGCCAGTGCTGGTGAAAGCATTAATCAGAGTGCTTGATAGCACTGCTTTGTTTTCCCCTTTTATTCTCCTGTAACAATTAGGCAAAGTAATAATTTCAGCCATTACATGGAAATCAATGCCTTCTACGCTCCAGGTGTTGTAAGTGATGACAAAGGTTCAGGTTGGGTCAATGCTTTGGGTAAATTGTGTAAATTATCTTGATGCCATGACCACATCTAACCCATTTGTTTATGTGTATGTGCAT
>JAODOY010000018.1:837226-849871 GCA_025399855.1 Forbesichthys papilliferus | reverse complement strand
AGCTGTACAATCACTACTTTACATTGCAGAAAAGTGTCATTTCTTCATTGTTGTCACATGAAAAGGTATGCTCACATTTTTGCAAATATGTGAGGGGTGTACTCCCTTTTGTGAGATATTGTATATATGTGTGTGTCTGTGTATAAACATTTCTCGATTAGCTGTGCAGTAGTTTGTTTTTTGTTTGAACTTTTCTTGAAAATTGTCAGACAAACTTAGTCTTCTTTCTTGCTTCACATTATTTGATGCATACAATGAGTTTTAACTAAATGCTAAATAGACCTGCTGCTCCTCTAAGGACTGTTCAGTTCTTAGACTAGGACACTATAAGTTCCACTTTAGGTTCCTTCCACTAACCTGCTTAGGCTTTACAGATATCTACAGCATTGGATCTACAGTATAAATGCTGAATCTGTAACGTGATTTTGTTAGCATAAACATACTGGTGTCCATTTGTAGTCTAATATAATAGTATTCATCATTTTGAATGCAGGTAAACTGTTTGTGTGGAGAGTTAAAGAGGCATAAGCCAAAATTTGCAGCTATTTAAAAAAAAAATGTTTTGTGTTACTGCATTCAGATTTCTGTTTATAGAGAATATCCAAATTAAACTCCAACTCCTAGTCAAGTTCATTTTTATAGCCCTTAATCACATTACAGTCTCGAAGGGCTGTACAGCCCATATTTCACATGGAAACAAACGACACCCCCTAAACCTGCTGCTCCTTCTGGGCAGGAAAAACATCCATTAAAAACCCCATGGGGGGAAACGGAATGAAACATTGGGTCCACAGGAACCCACCCTTCCAGGACGGTTAGGATGCAATAGGTGTTGATATGGCAACAAGAATAAACAATTATACATTGAACAAAATGTATCACATTGTGCAGTTAATAAAAACGATATTCTTCCATTTCAAACTGCTAATCGGATCATAAACAATGACCCTTGCATAGAAGAGGAAGTCTTGTCATGGATATCTGCTGGCTTCCAGAACTCAGAAATATTGGCCCTTCATTGAGGCTAAATATTTTCCAGACGTGAATTTAAAAGAAAACTCATATCTATAAAAAAACACCTCAATGGAAACGCAGACTGTCTGCAAGAAGTTAATGGCTACATGTGATATATATATATATATATATATTTTAAAGTAAGCTCAGGTGTACATAAGGGAGAGAGTACATTTTCTCTCTTGTGCCAGTCATTTAGGGTAGAGAACTGATACGACTACAACTTTTCTGCATTTGAGCTGATGCTGTATTATTATATGTATATTGTGTATGTATTATGGCGTGTGCAAGTGAAGCAGAAAGGGGCTGGACTCCCCGCTGCCACAGCTCCATGCGTTTCACTGTTAATTTTCCTCTGTCTCCATATGGCACTGCAGACAGTTCACCTGCAGGCTGTAGCAGAGCAGTGTGGCGACAGTGCTCAGATCCAGCTCGCCAGGCGCAGCCAGCCAAAGTCCCCAGGCCTAAACTGTCACTTTCTGCAGACACGTGCACAGCTGTCTGTGCCAAACCCCCCGCTACACTTAAAACCGAACATTTCAGCATGCTTGTGTGTGGAGGGGGTGTACAAAAGAGAGAGAGGTAATGGGGAAAAAATGTCTGCACCTGAGAACCTCAAATTGTAGAACCAGCATGTATCTAGTTAACTGTTAGATAAAGGACTTAGGTTTGAGGGGTTACCTGTTTAGAGGTCATTCTACTCACCAGTTAGATTGCAAGGGAATGCTCATGCCTTTCGCTGGCTTTCGTGTGAGAATGTTTAGTCAAGGCTTGTCTTGTGTTCAATATTTATTTTTTTGTCGGCTCAGAATGGAGTCATCATCTCGTGTTTGTCATTGATTAGAGATGGTCTCTTTAATTCCACTTCACCACATGCAGTGATTCATTTGCATTCTTTGTCAGGAGTTAATGGAGTTTTTGCACGGCTCGCTCTGAAAGTCTTTGAAGACACCAGACCTGATGTGATGTGTATACAGCCGCCAGCGCTTATGCTTCTGATTGATTTGTTGCCTTTTTTGTTTACTATGTGCTTGTCTCATGTTCTTGCTATTTTGTCACATTTCTCTAAATTTAAATGGTTTTCTGTATGAAATTGCGTACTCCTTGTTTGTGTGTGTTTGGATATCTGAACATCCATCAAACTACACAGAGATAATCTTTCTGCTTCATTGTACAAGTATTTCCTAGCCATGGCAGCAACATGACCACAGTACACACAGTAATCGTCACTTAAATCGCTTTAATCATAACAATAGAAGCTTTGCATTCACCCATTCACACACCCATTCATACGCTGATGGTGGCGTATGGTCAGCCATGCAAGGCACCTTCTAACCACCGGGAGCAGTTAGGGTTAGGTGTCTTGCTCCGGGACACCTTGACTCTTAGCTAGCTTTAGTTAGTGGGGTTGAACCAGCAACTTTTTTATAACCTTTCACCCAGCTCTACATACTGCACCACTGCCTCCCTATGTATTGTATAATAATATATTCTATTTGGGTATGTATGCTTTAATCGCATTAATTAAGCCTGTCTTTTTTTATCTTGCTAAACTATTCTTTGCCAGTCAGCCTGGATATCATTGCTTTTAAAGCTCTAATAGTCAACTTAAATCAAAAGGTATAAAAATCTTAGATTTTGTATAGGTATGTAACTAATTGTCTCTTAAGAATGTATACTTAATGATGCCATTTTATTTTTATTCATTACACTATAGATCAGATGAGAATCATCTAGAAGTTGTGATATGTTTTCAACCATTTGCTGAAGAGCTCTTTGGATACATTTTTTCTTTCATTCAGATCAAATCTACAACCTCTATCTTTATGCTGTAAAATCATTGGATGTACTTTAAATGGTCAGTGGCAAATGGAGTCACATTTCAAATTCTTTCAACTATGAGCAGATTTTTATATCACCTTGTTTAAGTGTTGCATGTCTTCAATAGTAGCTCTGGGTTGAGAAGTGCACTATTGCTCAATAGGAAAACAAAGGTTCCGTCAATGCTGAGGGACTTTGATGCTAGTCATGTGCTGGCTTTATGTGTGGACGTTATCTCCATGGTGACTGTAAGGATCTGCCCTTGCTCGATACGAAACATGGATGTTTGTCCTTGTTGGAATTGAAGGTTTTGATCAAGCAAGAAACTTTTGTCAGAGTTTTCTGATTGCTTACCCTTGAAAAAATCTTTCTGAAAGTCCTTAAGAAGGGGCTAAGCCAAGTGATCGTGCACATGTGTTTAATGAGCTGCTCTTGAAGTGACTTGAATTCGTTTGACATCTATAATTGGATGTTTTCGCACTGTTTGTTGTTTTAAGATTAGATATCAGGATGAAGGAACACCTTGCTATCAAGCCTTGTTAAACCCTGATCTTCATAATACACCATGTTTACCCTCAGGATGAACATGCACATAGTACTATGTTAATCAGATAATCAGTCCACTATGTTAAGAGGCTTTGCTAAGAGGAGAGGATGGGATGAGGTTATTAAACCTCAATTTGTTGATGTCTGGTCAGACTCTTTAGCTCATACAGTATACACTAAGTGCAATATAAGTGTTCAATTATGCTTGAATACGTTTGTCTCCCGCCAATCCAATATCTACTCCTGAAGCAGCATTATATTTCGTCGTAGTAATTATTTCTGAACAAATTAGTTTTCCATAGTCATGTTTAATGTGTCTAAATCAGGGTTTTTGATATTTGCAAAGTGTGAAAACCTGTATTCAATGGAGTGAATAGATATTGCACATCAGAAGACAAAGATACATTAGCTTGTTGTTTACTAAACGCATTTTGGCATTTAGCGGACTTTAAAAAGGTTTTCAGTTTGTATGATTTAATTATATTTTCTAAACCTGGAAAATATTAACAAATTAGTTTGTTATTGGCCACTGCGAAAATTTTGTGCATTTGCATAGTCAATTTTACATCATTAGTTTACATAGTCCAAGAAAGATATATACACTTAATGCGTTATGGTACGCCTTTCACTCTCTACTGAACCTCTAAACAGAAGAGCGCTACAGTATGTAGACTGCTAATTCCATTTGCAACAATTATTTTATGGCCCAGCATTTCCAGATAACCTGGAGGGTAGGAATAAATAGCTCCTCTAAAAATTAACATTATTGGATGTTTTCCCCCGTTCCACAAATGAGAACAAGACTATTAACATTTGTGTGTTTTCATTATGTAAATGGTGTTACTGCATACCCACAAATTGCCACCAGGAATGCAATAATTCTCTCCCAGTGATCATAATGTGTCCAAGTGCATCGTTTTGATTATGACACGCTAATTACATGTTGTCTTTTCCTTGTCTTACAGATTCAGAAAAACCAAGGGTCTTTAATGGTGAGCTTTATGGTGTTACTAGTAAAGCAGGACAAAATATGCTGCCCCCCTTCTCAATGCGATGCTTCACTCTTGATTGGCTCCCTCATTTGAAAATTCACTCAAATTGCCTCTTTGCAATGAAATATTGCAGCAGGCTTTAACTGCTGGTATTACATTAGGTGCCATTATGGATTAATAAAAACATTCAGGAGCTTTCTGCGCCAGAGCTCACTGAATTTCATTAATCTAAGTTGGGATATACAGTGTATATATACTGTGTATATATATTTTTTTTTATTACACTATTGATTTCCCCTATTGCCACAACATTTTGCACAGGCTGATAGGTTTTTTGTTCATCTCTCTCCTCTAGCCTCTCCAGTTACTGCAATGCATCGTTGATGAGGTGAGTCGTCATCTTATGTGCTTTTGCATCTAAAGTCAGTCCTAATGGCCCGGAAAGCTTATATTTTGTTTCCTAATGAAGCAAGCCACTCAGGCGGCTTTGCTTCCCGCACACTCCGCCCTCCGCCCCGGCAACTGCCTCCAGCTATACACATAGGCCCATGCACATTACAGTGGAGCTTTATGGCTGGCAGAAGGGAAGCGCACGGGCAAGCGCAGGAAGTAACAAAGCGAGCTGAAATGGGGATTTAAATGCGTCACTTGTTTACCATACTGATTGACTGCTGAAAAGTCCTCCTGATGTAAACGCACACAGACCGTGCCATCCTTTGTGCCATGCACACGGTACGGTCCATGACACCCCGAGCTCCTCTTGTGTGCACCCCGAAATGCACACGCAGAGCACACCATGCCACCCATTTCAGGCTGAAGAGAGTGGCTGTGTGGCTTACTTGCTTGTGTTATGTTGTGTGAGCGGGTTCAAATGTTTCATCTGCACGTGCAGACTATGTGGACAGACTATGAGCTGGCCCTCTTCCAGCATTTTTCCTAACATCCTCACCTTTCTAATAGCAAAATACCACAACATTTCACCAGCCTATGGTCCCTGTAAAAACTGCCAGGGGCGGAACACTCCGTATATGCAGCTTGTCCTTTAGAGCCTATAGATTGGCCGTAATTAATAATTAAACGCTTTTGGTTGTAATGGGTTGACCCCAGCTCAACTGGTCATTAGTCAGCGAGACGGAAGCATCGCTCAAACTATTTCTCCTGCAGCCTTTGACATCTTCTCCCCTTGAGGCGAGAAAACACTCCGTCAGCCCATAGGCAGGCCAGTAGCCACTCTTTGGCATCCCAGCCAGACTACAGTCACAGACAGGGCAGAGGAGACTCGCACATCACATTGTATTGGACGGCTAGATAGAGGGAGGAGACAATACTGGTGTGCACTCTCACACCACGTTTGAAGCCACATGTATGCTATTTTCTGTTCCTTCTCTTTTGTTAGATATATTTGTTAGATATATTTTATATATAGATTATTTGTGTACAATGGAAGTACCGTGTATAGTTGGGATATGCATTGAGATTGGGGTCTGCAATAAAGAAAAAATATAGGCCTACTGTATATAGTTGTTGTATCACAGTATTTGGTGTACAAAGTCAAATTACTAAATGTTCTGCTAAGATTAACAAAGTCAAACGTTCTCATTATTATTATTATTATATAACATTAAGACATAACATATTTGAACAGTATTCTGAACCTTTTATTTTGTCAGGCAAAATGTACAATGGTATGAGAATATGAGTCTACATGATTTCAGCACTCACCTTGCTATAGGTGTTTGCTTATGTAAAGTACAGTATATTCAGTTCACACTTCCTTGGACTTCAGATGGTCTATAAAAATGTTTGCTATGTGTTTTAGACCTTTGTCTTGCTTTCCTGATGGAAACATACTTCCCTTTGCAGTGAACTCTGCTTTTTGACTCTATATGTTGAAAGCTAACTTAGAGACCAGCAACAATAGTCTGTCAACATAGAACCAACCTTTGTACAGTACAAAGATCCTAGCTGCTACGTTATCCTTACACATAATTTGCAACTGCGTAAATGTTAATTAACTCTTAATTCTTCGTCATTCTTAACCTTGCTTGGTTTCAACAACAATATGTTAATTTGGTGACATTAACTAAATGAAACCAACCACTCAGCATTTCAGGAACCAAATAGAGAATATTGTTCTGTCAAATCCAAGGATAAAACCAAGAATGTTGTTGCAATGTTTGTTTGCCTTTAATTAGTTTGTAATTTATGTTATGATTAACTTGATAAAGTCCAGTCTCAATGTTATAATTTCCATGTTCAACCACCTTAACACGTCTCATTTTAGCTGGTAGTACAACATCAAACTTGTAGTATAATAATGTACTGTAAGCACATACTTGCACGTACTGTAAGGTGTCTTTCCTTTCAATTTTGCTATTTTGGGCGACATTTGGTATGGGTGTTTGTGGCTACATAACGTTAATGTTTACGAGAGCAACACATCATTAATACATCATTAATATTATTGTGGCTAGAGGTGTGTTTGGGGACTACGATGGAGTGTGGCATTCTGTCAGTCAGCCACAGATAGACGTACAGTCAGCGAGGTGCTGCCATCGGGTTGCAGTCATACATAATGATCTCAGTCCTCCTGAGGCTTAGACCAGACAAGTCCTAACAATGAGAATACATCTGTTCTACAGTACACAGTAAAGTATCTGTTGGTATCTCCTCCTTCACCCTGTCCTCAGCACGTCATCTATCGTTTACAGAAAGACCTCTGAGGTACAAGAGAGAATGTTTGTCACACATTTAGCATAAACGTTCTCCATCCGCAGCCTCTATTCGTCCTCATTAGTGCAGTGTTTCTTTCTACTTGTTGAATGGCAAGTACATGGATCTGCACTAATTTCAAGCCTGTAATTACTGATCTAATTTTGCCTAATAATTGCTTTGTACCGCCAATGACATGTATATTTACCCGTACCCTCATCCCCTCCTAGTGTGTGTGTGTGTGTGTCTCTCTCCCAGAATGGAGATCATTGACAGGAACAATGCAGACAAGCCTCTTTCATCAGCCTACTCCTCTCTTTGCCCCATCGCCTACCAGAACATCAAAGCTATGGCTTCCCCTCAGCTGGAGATATGAATACATGCATGAGTGTGTGTGTGTAAGATAGGAATGAATTTAAGCGCTCTGTGTTTGAATTAGCCTATGCAACACAAGAATTGTGTGTCTGTGGCCCAGTGGGTGAAAATTGGTGCTCTCCCTCTAAACAGGGTGTGCAGTCAGGCGTATGGCTTGCAGCACTCGAGGGCAAGTGTGCGTGTGTGTGTGTGTTGTGTGTGTTTCCACACAGCATGATATATTGCACATGAAGTGGCGACAGCACTGTGGAGCCTATTCCTTTGTTAATTTAAATAGGTGCATGCATCATGCTTTGCGGAGCCCCGCCGATCAGAGCATTAAGGAATGGGAAACGCTGCCTGGAGGTGTTTTTAATAGCGCATCGAGGCCTCTAATGTAAAGAGGTTTAATCCCTCTGTGTGTGGCGCTGAATAGCTGCGTTCCGCAAGCAGGGAGTGTCTGGGGCTTCCAGGGTGTTTGTCTGTACGGGTGTTATCGGGGCATTTTGTGAAACGCTGCCACCTGTGCGCATGTTACTTTACGTCAAGTGCCTGTCTCTAATGTGAGCATCACTTTGAGATTGTTTTCATTACAAATGAACAGATGTGTCAAAAGTACAGAAAGTCATTACTTCAGTTGAAGCACAGATACTTGGAAGACTGGTAAAAGTGAAAGTACTGTAATCAAGTCAAAGTTTAAAAAAAAATAGAGGCTCAGAAATGTACTGAAAAGAAAAAAGTAAAACGTAGAAATTGTGAACATTAAATTGTACTGACTGTTTCTGGGAAAAAGATAACTGACCTTAAGTGGACATGCAACAAAGAAGTGCAATCAATGTAGGTCCTACATCTTTCAAATCTAATGTTTTCTTTTCTCACAGACATAGACACCATCAAGACTATGTAGCCTACCTACAGGCCATTTAGCATACTTACATATTTTTTTCAAAACTGTTAAACTTCAATTCAAACCCTAACATAACACCAAATACGAAAAGATTGCAATTGCATAATATCTGAAAGAAATTCTGTATATTAGAAGTTTAAAAAATGTTATACTATATACTAACTGCTTCCCATTGTATCCTGTTTTGGGGGATCTAGTTCAGGCCTGCCAAAAGATTATTTCTTAAGTGTATTGCCCAAGATGACATTAGATGTAGATGAGAACATGTGGATAAATGCAGAAAAGTTGACTAGCATTGCTACTTAATCTGTAGATGATGTAGGCTATTGTCACCAGATTCACCACTTGGGTGGCTCTCTTGTTTATAATAGCCTATTCTGGTAAATCTGAATGATGAATAGGTGAATATATATTACGTAGACACACACGTCACTTACCTTTTCAGTAATTCTACATTTTGAGAGTATATTAAGTGAGTCAAGCTGTGCCCCACTGATTTTCCTTTCTATTATCTGCTTAATCTCGCAAAGTCATACCGAACCGTGTGTTAGCGGCCAAAGTGAGCTGGCCCGCCTCCATGTGGGCCGCTGTGACGTTATGGGCTTCTTCATCATTTAATTCAAGCAGTGCCGAGAATTCTTTTTTACAAACACCAACAAATGTATAGGCTACAAGAAGGTTGTAGTTGTAGCTATAATACTATAGTAATCCTAGCAAGGCAGACAGAGAGTCACAATATTACGCTTAAACTATTTGCAGCATTTTAAAATACCGCTTATCTTTTGTTGCGTTTAAAAAAAAAAGTTTATATATACAGATAAATCGGGTAGCCTACTCGCAATGAAGTGTAAATGTAGTGAGACAGAACAAGCAGGAACTCACTCAAATGGAGAGTAAACTTAGCTCAAAGCACAGAAAAGCATTTATTTTAAGCAAATCTATTTATTACAATGTTATGCTTTTGAAACCATTTGTGTATTGTACAAAGTTAGAAAAGAAAAAAGAAAATATCTACTGATATTCTTAGTCTATGATACATTTAAATAATCAATTTCTGATGAAAGTCAGTGTGTTTTCATTGTACTTTAAAATGTGATTGACTCAAGATAAGAACGTCATCAGTTAAAGACACACTTTCAAGCGGGAAGCCCGGTTGTAATGGAAATGCAATGTTCACCTGCGCTGGGCTGAGTCATGTTGTGTCTAGTCTGCACATGCAATGGAAAAGGACAAAAGTTGTACGTGCGCACACACACACACAGACATTTGGTCATATCTGGTCAACTATGCTTTGAGGCTAAACCATGGTAATTAAGTGTTGTTTATATTGACATGCACTCTAAGCATGATGTCTATGCAGTGATGCGCATGGACATTGGACAGGTGGCCCGTAAGCCGTAACCCGTCGACTGTAATGCTCACACCCACACATGCATTTTGTCAGTGTGTGACCATTAACTGTGTGTATAACCAAATACATATTAACCCAGGACTCCGTAAAGTAAACAAATCGCTTAATGTGGCTCTGTCCTAGAGCTAATCCTCTTCAATTACACATCAAAAGCATTCAAATGCACATATAATGCTGAAAGGCAATGCACAATGTATGGTTTTGATGCCGTGAGCGCAATGCAGGTGGTTCAGAATTCACAGACTTTGAAAAGGCTTATTTTTACTACATTAACTGATCAAATAAGTATGTAACATATGAGTGCATGTACTGAACATAATTCAAATCTCTTATGGCTGACACCGGTACACTGGGAGCCTATAAATACTACTTTAAATCTCGGTGAAATCAAGTATCACATACCTTATAACGATTCAACCTATGTAAAGCAGTTGATCTTCTGGTCACTTTTTCATACTACTATGGAATGGGCTGTACTCAACTTGACTCCATTCTGTATTGCACATCACCTTGAGACATTTGTGATAAAATGTGGGCTTAATCCTCAACTTTTATTTTAATTCACAACAGTGGTGGACAAGCCAGTTGGACCATGTCCATATACCTCACATTACAAATATTGATTCAAATTAGTAGAAATTATATTAAAACACCGTTAAGTTTTTACCTTACTTGGATGTAGTGTACAACTTTTATAATCACCATTATAATATAAAACTATAAATGTATATATTTTAAAAATTGTGTATATATATATATATTATATTTTTATACATTAAAAAAATAAGGATGCTATGGTCAAATAAAATGAAAATAAAACAAAAAAGGAGTAAGACATAAGATATTATAATAAGTGTTAATAGCCATAATGTAAAAATAATCAAATATTCCTATGAGGGAGATTTCCTTTATCACTTTAACTGAAATATTAATAAAGATGTCACATTTCTTATTTGGAATGTTGTATTTCAATACGTTGTTACTGACTAAAGTTTTTCAGAGAAGGAGTATTTCTAATGATTATGTTTTAAACATAGACTTATGCTTAGTATTATTGTCTCAACAATGTAGATATGGAGTGAAACATGGATTTTAATTGTTTTTTTTATGGTGTTCTTTTAATTATTTAGTTGCACTTTTTTAATGCCTTTGATGGAATACAAATGCTTTTCCACCTTTGACTCCTTATACTGAAAATGATTATCCTATGTGTGTTTCAGTAATACTGATGCACAAATATTATTTATTGAGGGAACTACTGTGTTGTGTGATGTGTATTATAATAGTTGTGTGTAACTATAAAAGCATGTTTATCTGGCATGTATAGGGTTAGCAAGTTTATAAATCATTGTCAAACTGACCTAGATCACCTGGATTTTCTCACATACCTGCTCTGCTATTGAAAATGTAAATGAATAGTATATTTCAAGGGCAATACGAAGGTGTAATGCCAAATGACTATATTCAACAAAGTAAAATGTATTTCTACCATTATTGTGGAGTGTTTTAATTTTTTATTTAGGACTGCATTGTGGCCCTGTCCCTCATATTGAAAGTAGCAATTATTTAGTCCATTCTCATTGTGTCCTTTCTACAATAGGTTCAGGTGCACTTGCTTAACCAAGGAGACTGTATAATGTTCTTTTGCATGCCTAAAAACCCTTTCCCAAGGTCAGCTTTTCTTTCCAAATACACAAATACACATCTGAATGACCATTTTTATTCATTTAGTTTTGGCATTTATGTACTTTTCCTGTTTATTTGTATTTTCTTTGGATTCCTTGTTATGGCTGCATTTGAAGGAATTGATCAATTGAAAATTAACAAGGACTTTTTAAAAGTGTGAAACTTTAACCTTTTGACTAAATGACATTTCTGTTTGCTTAGGATCCTCCTGTTCTTCCTGTGGGCCAGTTTAGTGAGAAGTTTGTTGACTTCATCACGCAGTGGTAAGATTGTCCTACAGTCATCACATCATCATTAAATATAAATATGACCATTCAATATCAATACATCTTTATTTCCTTGCTATCTAGTTAGTGTTCTAGTAGTCTCAACCTCTTCCGTTTATTAGCACTATGTCACATAAGCAACATGTGCTCAACATACTGTAGATAGACCCACTGTAAGCATGGCAGCACTATCAGGAAGTGGGGTAGTGGATTTTCATTGGCCGATTGCATTGTTATTCACAAGAGACTACGTAATTCCAGCACGACGTGCAGTGCTTTAATTACTAATTGCAGTCTTTCTGTTTCTTTTATTCAGTATAGCCTAGTTATTTAACACATGTTTACAATACCCTCATGTTTGGTTTCACAACAAAGTCCTCAGTATAGGTTTACAGTTCCATTTGGTCAATTTATTATGTAGTTGGTCGTCGTGCAGGTCAATCAGAATACCTCTGCTGTTAAGTAGACGGGTCTTGATGCCTGTTGGGACATAACCAATGTTACGTCCCAGACTTTACACAAGGCTAGTGATCTAGTTTTTATCACTTTCCATTCATTAAACCTTCCTTTTGCAGTTTTTGTTATTTTTATATTGTACCCTGTAGGTTTGGGTATTTTGATTTGATCATGTCCAATTCTGCTTACCAAAACAGGTTTATATGAAATATAGTACAGATTAAGTGTACTGGTTCATCTGCTGTGTGGTTACAAAGTGATCGATTCCCTGTCACTTAGGTGTTTCCAATCGGAAAGCGACTGAATGTACTGTGTATATACAGTGGCAAGAAAAAGTATGTGAACCCCTTGGGATTACGTGGAGTTTTGCATGAACTGGTCATAAAATGTGCTCTGAACTTCTTCTAAGTCACAAAAATAGAAAAACAGTCTGCTGAAAATAATACTACACAAACATTAGATGTTGCCATGGTTTAATTG
>JAODOY010000018.1:819275-837126 GCA_025399855.1 Forbesichthys papilliferus | reverse complement strand
TGCTATTCCACTTGAATTTCCTGTACCCCCTGTATATATTACAATGCTCTGGACATTCATTGTAAATTTGTGAATGCAGTATTCATTTCTGAAAACAAGCATTATTAGTAAGTCTGAAGTACTGCCTGTGAAATGCTAATGAAAAATATGCAATTTGTTTTGCAATTCCTTGCTGGTTGTGAGTTTTGGTGAAGGAAGCACTCATGTAGTTATGTAGCACATTGCTTTTTATTAATTTTTTTGTAACATAAATAAAATAATAAATTGCCTAAAAATGTTTTAACTTTGTGTGTGTGGTCCAAAAACAACAATATTGTGTATTTTGTTTGAATACTTATGACTTAAAACACATTTACTTACACATTACGTACACAACAATATAAGGAGCACATGGTTGGCTACACTGTACTGTAAATATTCAAGGTTATATTCTTATACATCCAATCTAAAGTGAGATTAAATCAACTGTATTGGCCCTCATTTTCATACCATGCATTTCTGAATGAAATGTTTCATATCTCACAGACCAAGGTGCAAGCAAGGTTTATTATTCACATTAATATTGTAGCTGTAAATGTATATAGACACAAAGTGTAACAATATACAATGCAGCCTTTACATAACTAATAGTTCAAGCAGAAGCCTAGACTGAGAATATAAAGTGAATATTGCCATATGTTACGGTACTGGCGGTAACATGAAGTTGCCATGTACATCAGAGTGCGCAGTGTTCTGTGGGCCCACAGGTTCCGTGTGTGTGTGTGTGTGTGTGTGTGTGTGTGTGTGTGGCTCTATGTAGTCTACGTTGTGAAAGTGTAAATGTACAGATGGTGCGTGGAGAGTATGATTGCGTTGTGGATTTGAGTGGCAGTGGACACAGTCCATGGTGGAATAGGCCTACTGCAAGTGCTACAGTAGTCTATGGTGTTAGGGTGTATAATGATGAGCTTGGTAGGCTACTAGTTGGGCTGTTTTTCATCTTTACACTTTGCACTATTGGGAGCACCTTGTCCAACAAAACCGTTTACCAGCAGCTAACGTATTTTGTACAGCATGCTATAATATGTATAATTGGGAATAGCTACTGTCACTGTCTCTTATACCATGCAGCCCAAAGTCAGACATTACAGTAGGCTATATTATGCGGATAGCAAACTAACTCCTTGGCTGTTAGAGTGAAATGTTGGCGGTTAAAATATAATTTTAATCGCAAATATGATGCATCGTTAAATGTGACGTCCCATGGAAGCAGGATTGCTAGGCATGTTGGGCAATGTGGGCATGTTACTCAGGAATTATAATAAGTTACTAGTTACTTATTACTCCTTCAGAAGGTTATATTTTTACTTTACTTATTACTGGGTATTAAAAGTAAATAGTTATGTTACTCGTTAAATTACTATATTACTTTCACAATCACTACCCTATCTTCTGACAAATGACAACTTGTGTAGCCAGCTCATTTTAAACTTGAATTATCTTTATTGGAACAATAATGAACCTTAGGAGTCAACAATCAGCCAAAGTGAAAACATTGCAGCCTCTCAAACCAGATGACTGGACAGGTCGGTTAAATTAGCCTACCCTAAATTTGCTAGGACCAGCAAAAATAAACAATGGCACATCTTCATAAAATGGAAGTAGGAGGGGTAATCTCATTCTTGTAATGCAGCATTACTTGGGTTAGTAATTGTAATATTACCGGTTTGAAAGTAATTAGTTGCACTACTAGTTACTGAAAAAAATAATGTTACAGTAACTAGTAACTAACTAGTAACTAGTTACTGCCAAACACATGTTAGACATGCAGGTTCTATGGTGTAGCCCTGTAAAACAATTTTGACTTGGCTTACAGTCATTTAAACAAACATGCACTCAATTCTCCACCAGTGACTTCACAAGCAGCACAGGGCTTATAAGGTATAATTTCCTATGTTTGAGATGTCATACACAATGTGACTTGTGAGTTCCTCTGAAAAATTCCGAGCTGTTTTTCTGAATTCTGCACCAACCACATGATTGTAGGTGATAATGTATATTGTTTTTAGGCTTCTAAAAGTAATTTAATATTCAAAGTAGCATATTTCTGATAACAAAAATATATGGTATCTTGATTTGTTTCATGTGCATGCCTTGAAAGAGCAGATGCTATGTTTTGTTCACGTCTGAATTCATGTCAGTACCAAGCAATTTACAAAACGGCTGTTCTTGTGGTTATACAAATAATGTATATAACCTCAAATGTATCAAAAAATAAGTCTTTTGGTCTTCCTATTTGAATAGATATTTATACTGAATTATATATATACTGGATATATATGTGTGTGTGTGTGTGTGTGTGTGTGTCTCACACGTATTTCAACCATTTGTCACAACACAACTGATGATCAAGTTAAGTTGTGGTTTATAGCTTGAACATTGTGTTGACAAATCTGTTCAGTGATGTAGCTGGTCTCTATAATACTTGCTTTTCAACACGTGGGCTCTAATGGCACTACATGTTTTGATAACAAACATATTTCTTGTAAAGTTATAAAGTACAGCTCTTTAGAAATTAAAGACTACACTATTAGCCTATACTTCTCTGGCCTATAACTGATATGTCTGTTTTCTATAGGCTTTAGGTCTAAAGTGTAGCCAAAGTTTAATTTAACTGAGGAAAACAAGCACTATTTTCTATTGCTGTGTCTGCAAATAACCTATTGTAATATGAAAATGTTGATACTGTCAATCTCATCTAGCGCGCTCCTCTTGAGTGGTATTGAACGCTCATTGTTTGGAGATGCGTCTTCATTCCATGCAGTATGGAGCCCTCGAATTCCCATTGGCCACAGGCTGTGGTCTGTATTGTACTGGCCGATGACCTTTTTACAGAGCAGCCCAAGTTGATTAGCACATCAGGTGGGACAAAGAGTGGCCAGGCTGTACACTCCTATTACCCAGATCTCTTTATCAATGTCCTGTAATTAAAATGTCACCGTTTCATTTTCGAGCCAATGCTTTCCTCTCGGTGCAATCTTTTCCCAATAAAAGGTGTAATCGAAATGCTCTTTTCACTGGAAACAAAAAAGTACGGAGAAACAGCTAGGCTGAACAACGGCGGATCAATAGGCTCATAGACCAAGAAGAGGATTGATCGGTCTCTAAAATGGGGTCATGGTTTCGTGGGGTGCAGATACTAGGCCTACTGTTTAACATTTATCCTCAATTAGGTTGATTTGATTAATTATGTCCTATGGAATGTCTGATATATCTTTCTATAATATGTTAGCGTTTAATTAGGTGGAAGACTTCCTTAGTCGATTATTTTTATTTAGCAAATATGATGCTGCTGCGACGACAGATTCTTCTACGGTTTATCGTATATCCTTAATTGCCATTGAGACATGCGTCGTGCAAAAACGGCTATAGTGGGAAACGTTGCAAAGCTATTTTATCCAACACGAGGATAATCAAACTTGTGTGCCACTTTATTCTAAAGACAAGACATAAGCTCACAATAACACAAGACATGGCACTGAACTGCGCTTTTGTGGACCCATGCATATAAATGATAGAAACCGACAAGCATTAATTTAACACTTACAAAGAGTAAATATGTCTATTTTTATCTTTATTAAACATTGTTTACCCATTTTTTAAATAGTCTAGGCTACTCCTAATAATTTCATCAAAGATTCATAGCTTATGTGTTTCATACAGACTAATTATTTTGTCAAGGTAAAAAAAAAAGGTTAAATGTATCCTATTGCAATGACCTTTTAATATAGGCCTGTATGCATAGGCCTATATTAAAGTTAGCCTATGCCGAACGAGGCTTTATTCTCCATGCCCTAAATATTCTATCAGGTCTGGGTTCACCCTGTGAGTTTGGAATTCTAATGACTTAAACCAAAAACACATTAATATTTCACAACAGGTTTGTTTAAACAATCGAGTGCATATAAATGAGGCTCAGGTAATTTGCTCCTTGAAAAAAGACCTCATTGATGTGTATCCAACAGTAAGAGCCCGCCTAAAATTCCCGCTGAAATGTCTAATTAAAAGCTCGTCCTGCGCTGCTCTCCTGCAGCACATCCACGCACCACTCCTGCCTTAATGAGAGCGCTGCCAGACACGTGAGCTCACGTTTCCCCGGAATAAGCACTGACAATGGCGCATTCAGTCGGTGGTCTAAATAATTAAAAGGAGAGGAATAATTACAGTATAAAATTGTAATTATTGTTGGGTTGGAGGAAAGCCTCTTGATTGTGAAAGAAGACGCGCTTATATCAGGTTTAGCCAGGCGGCCTTCTTCATCAATATTGCAGGGAGATAAGCTGATGGAACAGCCAGTGATGTGAGACAGGTGCGCATGGGTCGCAGGGCAAACGCGGTGCAACTTTCAGACTCCACATTAGATTCTTTAATAAAGGATGACTGTAATTGTGGACTATAATCTATAATAACCATTTTTAAATAGTGTATGAAAGCGAAAGCATGTTTTCTTATTGTTTATAATAGTGAATATGTTTATTGTTTATTTTATCAGTTGTCAATTTTGAGGTAACTTGAAATTGTCCAGGCGACCGATGTTGTCCGTAGCCTATAGACATAATGTTGTTTAGTTCAAAGATATAAACTTTAATGTCGGGCAAATTTGGTCAACATTAAATATTTGATCAGTACTTGTCATAATTAATGTAGCTGGTATCATAGCTCTTAATCATATATTTATTTCTCGTACTTGCTATGGAATAATCTACCTAACTAAAATTATTTGAGTCATTTATTCTTCGTTGATTAGATTAATCTAACGTCATTCCGACTGGATATGCAATAACGTGGTATCATGAGTAGAAATCGTTGGTGTACCTGTTCCAGGTATCGGCTATTTACGTAGGCCTTTAGGCAACATGCACTGGTCTCATGTGTCCGCGGTGCGCGCGTGTGGAGGGGGTGCGCTAAAAAAATAAAAAATAAAGAAATAGAGAGATGTGAGTGTGTGCCTTCGTGCGAGCATGTGGTTCGCGCACATGTGTTGGGGTGTCGGTATATTGACTGCTGCCTGAGGCACATTATCAGGCCATCTTGTATTCGGACTATTTTTATTGTTAATTCTATTTGTAAATAAGAAATCACATTGTGGCATTTAAAACGTCATTATTTAACACAAAAACATTGTAAAACCCCCAACATTCAATGCATGCATCTTTACGGAGGCCTCACATTGATTTGCGAGTTCACGAGAAGCCTAACAGATGGTCTTGTGTAACTTGATAAATTAGACTTCCTCGTCATGCTCTCCATATAGCCTAACATGCGAATGTTATTATTATTATTATTATTATTATTACGATATATCTATCGGCTCGAATTATGTTTAATTGCCATATATTTAATTGCCACAAGTGAAGACAATTCATTCATACCTCAATGGGCTATCGTCATTTATTACATATGCCTAATAATATATGTAGTTCATTGAATCTGTTGAGCGGACGACAAACATTCGCCTGCTAATATGTATTACTTATCTTTGCTGAATTAGGCTATATAGTGCGGCTGAGGCATTATCCCGGGCACAAAGTGGTTAACCGGAGTGAACGTTAAGTGGGTGTGCCTTGCCTTTAGTTTAGCGGTCATTTCTACAGAGAAGAGTCTCTTCTTGCACTGGAGAAAGCAGGAGAGCTGCCATGTGGTCACTGTCATTTGCCATTTACCTCGCGACAATCGCAGAGAATGGAGGTCCTCCTCGAGCTCTGAGAAAAACAGACATTTCATGCTTTCTAGGTCAATCTCTGTTGTCTACATCCACCATATCTTGTATTGGACTCGACATATTTTAGTCGGTTTGCTTACAATATTTCCTGCAAGAAACTTGCTTTTTCGGGGGAAAACTTTGGATTATTGCTCTGTTTTACGTGTAGAAAAAGGTACGTGTTTGAAAATATAAGATAAGACTTTAATGGTTGTACACTTCCTTATCGGTGCTTTATTATTTTAATGTAAATTAAACATGTCTGACTGTCAAAGCGTTGGTTTTGCCACAAGCCTACACGGTATAGGCTTTCAGATACGGGACAGAAGTATAGCATATATTTGATATTAAACACAAACACAAAAAGAAACGAAAATCTGATTTTAAGGTGAATCAGATTTATAATACAACATCATATCAGGGAATGCACCGAGGATTAAATGTGCAGATGCTTTAATTATAGGATAGGATTGCAAATACATTAAACCCGGGTAATACAAACAAAGCAGCTTAGCTGTTTTTTTTCCTCTCTAAGCGCATTGGAGCTGCTCAAGGTGTATTTTCCTTCTGTTCTCATGCGTGTAAAGGTCTTAAATAGTCAACAGATTATTAGATATTAAGATAGGGCCATCCTAATCCAAGAATAGAGATGTTTATTACAATAGTATGCCTACAATCAGAAAAGAGAATGCACATGCAGGCTCTGATTATATATATATATATATATATATATATATATATATCTCACATAAATGTGGTTCTATTATAGCACAGAGCAATTGTTTAGATACAGCCATTTAATATTATATAAAAAATATTAGGCTATATAAGTAGGCATATTATTATCTTTTGTAGGCTTAAATGCCTCAGTTGCTGTAACATTTTGGGAGGTCTCATTGTAAAGACCTAAATATTAATTTGGATTGCAGCATGTGCCAATAGCTTCAGGCCTTCATTTAAACGCAGTTTGCGCATTCATTCACAGACTTCCAGGAATGGAGTCGATGCCCAGTCAACTTCCACCGGGACGAGATGCCAGCTCTTCCCCCACTTTAAAACAGGACGTGCAAAGCTTCTCCAGCCCAAACTCCCTCAAACCAAACCAAGTCAGTGAGACGTCCTTATATGGGGTGCCCATCGTGTCCTTGGTAATAGATGGCCAGGAAAGACTTTGTCTGGCGCAGATTTCTAACACATTGCTGAAGAACTACAGCTACAACGAAATCCACAACCGTCGCGTTGCCCTTGGAATCACCTGCGTGCAGTGCACGCCTGTCCAGCTCGAGATTCTGAGACGAGCGGGCGCGATGCCAATTTCCTCGAGGCGCTGCGGCATGATCACCAAACGCGAAGCCGAAAGGCTATGCAAATCATTCCTGGGTGCGCACAACCCTCCAAAGCTGCCGGAGAATTTCGCATTTGATGTCTCTCACGAATGCGCTTGGGGCAGCAGGGGCAATTTTATACCCGCTAGATATAACAGTTCCAGAGCTAAGTGTATCAAATGCAGCTTTTGCAATATGTATTTTTCTCCAAATAAATTTATCTTTCATTCTCATCGCACCCCAGATTCCAAGTATACGCAGCCAGATGCAGCAAACTTCAATTCGTGGAGACGACATCTGAAACTGTCAGACAAAAACTCATCTGACGATATAAACCATGCATGGGAGGATGTCAAAGCCATGTTCAATGGTGGAAGTCGAAAAAGGACATTGCCTATGAGTGTGTCGGACATGGCATCCCCAATAAAATCAGCGGTCACATCTAATCACACCCAAAGAAGCTCCCCAGAGATCCCTCACAAAACTTTGCGATGTGACGAGGACAGAGGTAATAACCTCAGTTTAAGTAACGGCGCCCGGAATTATCCGGTAATTCCCGTGCCCAGTAAGAGTTTTGGGATGCTGCAAAAAATCCCTCCGCCTCTCTTTCCCCATCCATATGGATTCCCGGGTTTTGGATTGGGTCTAAAGAAAGACGATGGCCTAGCAGAGCCAAATAAAACCAGTGTCTCAGGTGTCTTTTGGCCTGGCTCAAAGGACAGTATCTATCCCACTTTTCCAATGTTTTGGCCAACAGCTGGCGGTCTACCGTTGCCAACATATCAGTCACCACCGAAGCCCCCCACAGAGCTCCTCAGTGTCAGACAAAGTGAGCTCGATTTATCGGACCAAAGCGACCGCTGCACCAATACACCCAAAGACAGCTACCACGACGGCGAGCGCTGCTCCAGCTCACAGTCTGCTCGAAATGACGAGGACAAGTCGGGAGACGAGACACGCTCTATGGACGGGGCTCACAACAGCCAACGAAAGATCAGCTACATTTCGGCTTTTAGACCGGTGGTCAAAGACGCCGAAAGCATCGCCAAGCTCTACGGAAATCGGGACACCTACACCGGCGTGCGACCTGGGTACTTATCTCCAGATTTTGTCAGTGAAAGTTCCAGTTATAGGTCAATATCGCCGGATAGGGAGAGCGTGGAAGACCCAGACGTGGATGTGGAATCAAACAGGGGCCAAGAGGACGAGGACATCCGTATATCCCCAGGCAACCGTGAGAACTCCCCTGCACAGGACCAGGTTGATCCAGGCCCAGACGAGAGCCACGGACATAACACAAGTTCCAGACCACATACACCAGAGGACCCCCACACTGTATCGTCTGACGAGGAGAGGCCAACTATTGAAAAGTCAGAGCGCAATGCTTCACCACTTTATGATGTAAGTTATTATCCATGCTTTATTAAGATGTAAAATAGTATTGTTTCATATATTTCTTCAAACCCATTTAAAATGTAATGTTTTACTAATCCCACCACTTTCAGAGACATGTTTGTATAATCCAGAATATAAGTATAACATAAATGTGTGTGTGTGTGTTTTGTTTGTTTAATAAGAAGCGTTCTTGTTATAATCTAAAATAATTACCAACCAGCAAATTATTTTCTATAGTACTAATTTATATTTTTTTATAGACCTGTTTCCTAAATATAATTATATGTAAAATATTATGAAAGACTGCTTTTTACGGACTTTGAACATCTTAAAAATACAATTTCGACTTCCCTCAATTATCTCAAGGACTGCTCGTCTATATAGGGATCCGTAATCATGTCTTCAAATATAATAGATCGAAATATACTGCAAATAACATAATTGGGGCTTTATTACACATAATTGTTTGGTTAATTTCGCAGGTGTACACAGCTGAAAAGGACGAACACGTGGTTATCAACAACCCGACGTCGAAACATTTGAGCAGCCCACGCGAATCTAATGGTAGCCTATTTATCATTACACTTGTTGTCAAATTCTACATGCAAATTGGAGTCTATTGCATAGCCTTGCTAAATGTGTATGTACTTGCTGAAAGGTGTTCACCATGTCTCGGAAATACACACTCAACGCAGTCCCACAGGAGAAGACGTGATACGATCCTATCAGGACCAAAAGGACATGCAAGGTTTGTCGGTTTGTGTGTCTGACAGAGAGAGAGAGAGAGAGAGAGAGAGAGAGAGAGAGAGAGAGAGAGAGAGAGAGAGAGAGAGAGAGAGAGAGAGAGACCCAACCTCCTTCTCCCATCCATATGTGTGTGATTGTGACTGAGAGATTGTTTCATGTAGGTTAATTGCTATATTTTACATTGTGCGTGTTAATCGCAAAATTAGTCATTAGACATATTGTAATCATCTAAATATTTATTTTATTGTATTTTGCAGCAGAGGGGGCCTTACGTGTAGATGTCAGCATCCATGAAAAGAATATTGAAAGCATGGCTAAAGGTGAGATTTATTTTTTATAATATAGGCCTAGTCTAAATGTAAAACAATATATGCCTAGCCTATGTTTTGCTGCTTTTAAATTAGTAGTAGTTTTAACCTACTTATATTTTAATTAATATGTATTGAGTTTAAGATAATTGTCCAGCATAAGACGATATTAAAACGTGTTTACAGATATTATATGTTATCGCTTAATTTTTTTACGTGGGAGAAAATATAGGCTATTTGGGACTTTCAGTTTTACACTGAGTCTTCGTGCTATATTCAAAAGCTTCACAGGGGCGAGGTTGGAAAACATAAAAACGCTTGATCAACATTGAAATTCTAATATCCATGTTGTAGGCCTAAAGTGTTTTCTAGTTGTTAGCCACTTAATCAACAGACACTGAGGTTGAATTATTATTGTAAGAGGAAATCGTTTAGAGGCTATTAATATTTTAACGAAGAGAGCCATAACGTGGCGTACTGCGTCTAACCCCGAGGCACGCCAGCTAATTATTTTTCCAACGCTTGGAAAAACCGCGAGGCTTCATTATTAGGATTTCCACCTCCAGGCAATTCATAGCAATTACTATGGCACTGTGCAAGAGAAACCAATGAATTGGTGGTTGGTGGAAATGGGTATCACGGGGATATTTGGATGAAAACTGAAACATTTTCTAAATAGATAAAATTATGTTTCATTATACTTTAGATAATTGAGCTGGACTGTACCTGTATGTATTTGTCTTTCAGAGGAACTGCAGAAGCAGCTTGTGGAACAAGTTGAGTTGAGAAAAAAGTTAGAGAGAGAATTTCAAAATTTGAAAGGTTGGTCTAATGTATTTATTAAAAAGACGTTGAGTAAAGTAAGAGAGAACAGGAAAAAAAGATTTCACTATAAATACAATAGTTTAGTCATAAAGATAAATCATATATGATGTATTATATCTGTGTTAGAATACATTTATTTGCTCAAGCATTTTTCTGTTTAAAACAAAAACAATTCTACAATGTCTTTAGAGATCCATCTGATGCAGTCTTACTCTTCAGATAATTTTCAGGATCAAATGAAGCGCGAGCTGTCTTATAGAGAGGAAATGGTTCAACAGCTGCAGATTGTCAGAGGTAGGTCTTGGCATTAAAAGCGTAATCCTTAAAAATAAACAAATAGGCCTAATGATATAAAACATAATCAATTTATTAAAAATGGTTTTAAATATAACATAAAAGGAAAAGTGACACTTGCATATTGAAATATTGGCAACAGTATGCTTTCCCTGTTTCCCCTGCTAAACACATTCAGTGATATCAGAATAAATTAAAACTGACTGTTTTGTTTGCAAAGGTTATTTTCTCCTAAACCATGCTCTGGAAAATTGAATAGACAGACCATTATGTAGTGCTGTATCAGTTACATGCAGTAGACAGCAACTAATGCCACCCGTTAAAGGATTGGTTTAGTGTTACACCAACACAGTAGTTTAAATACAAGGTTGAAGTACACAGAGGGGTCACTCTAAATACCACAGGGAAAGACAGCAGACATTATAGTCACCCAAGTCATAAGAAAACCTCAACATGTTAGCAGCTCATTTTATTTTTATTTTCTTATTTCTTATTTATTATTTTTGATAGACACATTGTGCAGCGAGTTGGACCAAGAAAGAAAGGCTCGTTATGCATTACAACAGAAGCTAAAAGGTAATTTGATATGGTCCAAAAAGTGAGAGTTGATCAATAACAAATGATTGCCAAACCATAAATATGCAAGTGCTACTTTTTTGTTGAAGGACATATAACCAAATGTAAAACAAATCGAAATAATCTACATGTCTTATTAATGGACCTCCTTGCTTCTAGAAGCTCATGACGCCCTTCATCATTTTTCCTGCAAGATGCTGACCCCACGCCACTGTACAGGAGCTTGCGCCTTCAAACCCCCTCTACTGCCACCCTAGTAAATTGCCTATCTACTGTTCATTTCAAGATGGCCAAAAAGTGCTCCACCATCACCTGTATTCACGTCCTTTGTGTAACCTGGTTTACCAGCCCGTAAGGACACACTATTGACATGAGCACTTAAGTGAATACGTTGAGGCTTGTGGGCAACAACCTATCTTCAAATGAGGATTATGGTAAACATCACACAAATTCATTTTACCCTATGAATCAATGCATTGTTGATATCAAGCTTTTATAGCTTGATGTCAACAGACTAATTGGTTTGAGATTCAGAACAGTCTGCTCTTTAAAAATTCTGACTTAAAAAAAGACTATATACATAAATCTACATATATACCATGTGACAATGTGCAATGACTATAATTTTGATATTAAGTTAAAGTGTATCTCATTAGTTTTTGTTGTTTGTTTACCATATATGTTTTTTTATTTTGTTTTTGATTTCCTGTTTTGATTTAGGCTATAGTTATGTAACATTGGTATGTTGTTGACAATAAGCACTTTAAATGAGAAAATATGTTAATTAGACCACAGCTGTAATCCTGCACCAAATAATTTAAACAAAAAATGAAACCTGTTTTATTTTAATAGAGATAAATAAGCAAATAAGTATACAACAATAGCCATTCAGGTCTGAGATAGGGCCTGTAGCAAAATCAGTCTCTGAGGTGTGTAACACCACACACTGATACTCTGCTGTGTAAAGTTACAGTTTGTTAAGTCGATAAAACAACAGCTCTTCAGCCATCATATATGAATGCATCGCATTGTATCTTTAAAATACCAGCAGCCACACAAAATTCTATAATTTCAGTTTTTCCAACTATTGTTGTAAATTAATCTGTGAATTATTTCACTTACACGCGAAACCAAAACTATTTCCTAGTTGGACTGATGCTTTTTTTACAGTGAACAATTTTGCCATCGTCATTGCATGGCTTTTTATTTATTTATTTATTTATTTATTTATTTTATAACACTGGATTCAATATTTTTAAATGTGATTTCCATTGTTTATTGAGTTTGTGAAACATATTTTATTCGTTTTAATTTAAAATATCCGTTAGGAATTCATGCTTTCACGTCCTACAATCTATCTGCTGAGATCGCTTAGGTTATTCATGTTCCTGTATGTATTTCATCATTATATTAATTAAACTGTAAAGCAACTTTCTGATTTTACTTGGCGTCATTTATTTTGTAGGGGTTGAGCCTGACACCTAGCGTTAGAAACATGTTATAACATCCTACAAAATATTACGATTTCTCATATTACATCTGAGTATGTCTGAGTTCAACATTATCTCTTTCATTAGATAACTGCATCAGTCCATGGCATGTCCAGTCAACTTAGTGTTTGACACAGTCAGGGGAACAGGCTGATCTAATAGTGTAATCTAATTCTTCTGATGGAGGGACTAATAGATATTGATTTCACTACGCCTGTGATAAGTCCCCTGATAATTCATACTGAGACAGATATTCATAGAATGGATATGATGCAGAATGAATGCTAATTTTCAGAGTGTAAAAGCTGTGAATCCAAACAATGCATATTCAGTCAGTGGTGACTCTTAAAATGGGATCCCTTTGTTATTCATCATTTGTTCATTTATATCTCTGGAATGAACCAAAGTAGGAGTAATGTGTACGCTAGTCTTGTGTTGACAAACTTACTATATTCATCATAATTATAAAATAATGCTTTAATCTACAATAAATAGCATATGTGTAGATAAATATAGGCCTAGAATAAATCTAATTTGCTTACCTTGGTAACTTTTTCAATAATGCAGGCACTTGTTTAAATAAAAGGTCTGTAAAAAAAAATACATTCATCCACATGATAGACTCAGGGGTTTGACTTCCATGTATAGGCCAATTTAGTTTGGACTAAATAGTGCTGGGTCACTATAAGAGGAACAGAATGTCAGTTACACCATAACAAAATGTCCTTGGCGCATGGCCGAATCTTTTACCGAATTTCACTAAAAACTTAATCTAAATTCCGCAAATGCCGCATATGTAATATCATTCCAATTTCAAACGTTCTTTTCGTCCCCCACTTTGACCTGAACTACAGTGGATTAAGTTGCATTTTTAACATGCATTATCACGTGGTTGACAGTGAATTGCAGAATAGCGTGTCATAGAATATTTACAAGAATGTCACAGCTGGAGAGAGACCACATGTGACTGGACTGTTTAACACACCGATGTGTAAATGTAGATTAGTTTATTCAGAATCTCTATAGTCTCTTCAGACACCACAACGTGAATAATTGTAATATAGGAAGAATACTATAGCGAGTCATTAATTACAACCTTTGAAACGTGTAAAAGCCTATTGAGAGGCTCAAGAATGCATTGTCGAAATAGTAGATCCCGTAAAACCGCGGAGTGATATGCTGTGTACGGTGATATGGTGCCATCTACTGGCTATTTGATGTAGGCTTCTAAACGTCCTCTTCAGCTAACCTTCCTAGATATACAACATAAAGAGAACACAAAAAGTAATTAACTTTGTGTGAGGTAGATTATTTTAGTTGTATTACGGCCATCCGAGCTGTCTGGTAAAAATCGTCAGAGTAGACCCCAACATAACAACCACACGCAATGATAATACATTGGGTTTACAAACAACCAAAAACAAACACAACAACCCCAAACCAAAACAAAGTAAATATAACGGCGATAGGGCGTCGAACCTGAGTTGCCCCTCTAAACTATCAAAAGTAAACTAAGCAAAAGAGGCCGCGAAAACAAGACTACCGGATCCACAATCTGAAAAACACAAAAGAACTAAGGTTAATATGTCATGACTTTACCCCAAAACATAAATTGCTCTCAAATCGTGAGAGAATGTAGAGAGTCAGAGGTCTGCTCTGGTGCTCTGACGACAATCAACATCCACTCAGCAACACCTGGTCCCAGTTAAGAGTGTGCACAAACCCCGCCAACAGGGGACGCTCGTAACAAATAATGCTTTTTGGAAAGCCTGATTATTTATCTTTTAAATAGTGCCACATTTGTAATGAACATGCATTTGACGGATGTGCACCAGAGCTGAGTATGCTGGTTGCGCCCATGAAAAATCTCCTCTGACAATGCCAAAAAGCTTTTCTTTGTTGACTCTTGTTTGATGGATTGGATGATTGAAGTCTGAAGGAACAAGACATATTGGCAATTTAACTATTTATTAATTTAACAAACAGGAATATCATAGCGTGTGAAAACCCATCTTCATGCTGTCATCCAGCTTTTGTCGAAAGTCAGCCAACGCGATTGTGCTGGGCCCTATTTCAGCAAGTAGGTTTAAGAAACTTTGAAACTAACCCTGAACTCCGAGTTGGCACACTCTGAGATGGAAAACTCAGAGTTTTCAGTTTAAGAACAGCTGATCTGAGTTAGTTTAGTCAACTCGGTGTATGTTTACTCTGAGTTAAGCACATGCATGACAAATGAGGCCCCTGGTTACTTTGACACAAACAATACGGCCAAGACAATCAAAAAGTGTTAACAAATATCCTTGTAATTGTGTAGTTTCAAAAGCTAAATGTGTGATTTGTTTTTAGAATTGCTACATGTTATCTAAGCATCATATACAGTAGTGCTATTGTGCAGCCTAATTTATTAGAAGAAAAAAAGTTTGGCCCAATATTTACCTTTAACGTCTGGATTGTCTCACAGAAAATAAGTAACTGACTAAATAAACATATTACCTGGATCCGGCTATATCTGTTCTAAAACCAAAAAAATTAGAGGACCTAATAAGGATATACAAAGGTGAATGTTGCATAGACTTTTTTTTTTATTTGACATGCCATAAATTAATTTTGGGTGTGGGTTTCAGCATCATTAATTTATTAACTTTAGTCAAAACAAACGTCCTATTTTATACAATTGAGAGATATGCCTACAGTACCTGATGTGACACAAGGCAGGAATATTCTGGGAGCTCACACATGTATCCAACATTTGTACTAAATATAAGATACATTCTTGCATACATTAGGCACACAATAGTGAATTATAGTGTAAATCAATATTGGTTAATCATTTTTGGTTTTCTTGTTTCCCAGGGGGTGCACATAAGCACAGATATACACTTGTGTATATTTGGTGTTTCAGCAAAGTGATTCAAAATGGGAGAACTTATGGTAACATCCCAGTCATATTTTTCTTAACAAGTGACATTTGATGTGTGATTCAGGTAATGCGATGTTAACATAATAGCTGCGCAGCCTCATTGGTGTATAATCAGTCAAATGCAAATACTATTTTAATTGAAAACATTGATTATGTGTCATGATGGCACATGGCTGTTTGCAAGGCACTTTGCAACCTGACAGATTTTTAGCACCAAATGTGCAAACCAAGAGAACGTTGAATTAACCTATAGGTCTACACACAATATATTACTACATCATAATGAATAGTATAGGCTATGCCACTAAAGTTTGACTTACAAACCAGACAATTTAAGAAAAGGCCAGACATTAGTCTAACTGATACAAACATTATTGTCCGGTTTCACAGAGATGAATTAAGCACGCATATTATATGAATTCCACTATACGTAGGTTATTTTTTCAAACGAATTCAACGTTCGACCATCTTGAATGCACCCCTCTAGTAATGTGCGTGTTCACGCTGTGTTTTGCGCGTCCCAGTCAGCAGGACCACATCACGCTTGCGCAAAGAAATAACAAGATGGCGGAGAGTGCGGAACTGAGGGTAAGGCGCAGCTTGAAATTATTTTCAAATTACTTTCTTGGTAAACGTTTAAATGCACATACGTATTCTGCTTCTGTAAATAATTATTTACGCGATTTGTATCGTGTCTGAATTGATTTTAAATGAACAAGTGCAAGTGTAACTTTATTGGGTCTTCTGTCTAATAGCCACAAGCCAATACGAGCATGTTTTTGTTGATATTGAGAACCGCTTGTTTGCCGTTACTGCCCGTTTTGTGATACGCGACCTGTCACAACGGTTTTATTCGTCATGTTGTGTACACCCTAGTCATTTACCGTATTTTACCTAACTATACATAAGCCTACGTGACTTGACAGCTGTGTTATTAAGCTAATGGAGCGTTTTTACAGACACACTTGGCGTAAGTCGCGCCGACAGATTGCAAGCTGTCTCAAGAAAGGATTTTTTTTTTCTCGTGACAACAGATTATCCCTAATGTTTGATATTTTCATAGACAGTAAGATTACTATTAGCTGTCAGTGTAACACATTCATATTTAATTAAGTGATGAACAAGCCAACATCACATTTAGTTCCAGCTAGATTTCGTACTACCGCTGACCCTGCATGAATTGTCCCAACACTTTTAATGAGGGGTTTACATAATTTGCATACCGTACCATTGAAGCAAACTAACTCATATTATTCACATTTGAGTTAAGTACTCACTCATGAAAATGGAAAAAAAGTTGGTAGGCAATAATGAGTCGATGCCTGTGAGTGAAACTGACTTAAACCCATAATATTATGGGTGTGTACTAAACGGAATTTGACACCTTAAACGCAGTCAGGGGTTGGGTGCCTCCGGCTCTAGTTTGTCTTGGTGGGTTTTCTGCGTGGAAGAACTCATACAGTGTCTCATATTGACACTACGTGACAACTAGTCATAGCCTAGATCACTTTGCCTAATGCGAAAAGGCTCAGTCAGTCCTTTCAATACTAAATTAAGTATTGTTTTCTTTATGGTGGTGTTTGTTTCAGTGTGAAGTGATCCTGCCAGCATATACACTGGAGTCTGAGATAAAAATGTGAAGGTTCTCTTTAAAACAAATAATAACTTTAACAGAATATACATGTAAACTACCTTTCATTTAATTTGACCTGGACCGTAGTATCTTTCTTTCATCATCAACACATTGCCTATAGCAGGGGCAGGGAACCCTGGTCCTAGAGAGCCTCAGCCCTGCATGTTTTAGATGTCTCCCTGCTCCGACACACCTGATTCTAATGAATGGGTCGTTTTCCGGCTTCTAACACACACACTTCTAACTTTGTTCATTAGAAGGGCTGCGGCTCTGCAGGACCAAGGTTCCCTACCCCTGGCCTATAGGCAAGCATTTCTCTACCCTGTTCTTGGGGACTCACTACCCTTCATGTTGAAGATGTATCCCTGCTCCAACACACCTGATTATCTGCAGAAGATTGATAACTACCCTTTCATTTTAATCTGGTGTGTTGGAGCAGGGATACATCTTAAACATGTAGGGTAGTGCGTCCCCTGGACCAGGGTATGGAAACACTGGCCTAGGCTATAAAATTAACCCCATAGACCAGGGGTAGGGAACCCTGGTCCTGGAGAGCTGCAGCCCTGCATGTTTTAGATGTCTCCCTGCTCCAACACAC
>JAODOY010000018.1:794778-814141 GCA_025399855.1 Forbesichthys papilliferus | reverse complement strand
CTTTCTCAAAATCATTAAAAGATAAAAATGGCTTTAACTTAGTTAGTAACCTTAGTTGAAAGAAGCCAGCTTTCACACCGAGTTTATCTGTTTTTCCATTTTAAAGTCACAATTCATCTTGACACCGAGGTTTGTCACTACGGATTTAGCATAGGGTTCCAGGAGACCTAAGTCCACACTCGAACTGGCTGAAGACTTCTTTGCATATTATGGGAATGGAAGGGTCAAAAGCAGGCAGTAAAATACTTGCTCTGATGGAGGTAATCTTTTCCACAAAAAAGTGGAGGAATTTTTCGTCACAGAAGATACTTCATAATTGGTGGACTGGGGGGGTATTAAGAAGAACAGCATTAATTGTGCGAAAAAGAACATGTGCTTTAAGAACATTTTTAGCAATAATATCAGAGAGGTATTTAGCCCTCTCAGCTTAAACAATTCTCTGGTAGTTCCGCCAGCTATCCTTAAGAATATCATACAAAGTTTTCCATTTGCGCTCAGCTTTTCTGCACGGTCGCCTAGCATCTAGTGTAGCTTCATTTCTCCAAGGTTCAAAAGTAGATTTGTGACGCTTGCGTTTTCACGGTGCGATTTTATCAAGAATGTTGCCACATATAGATGAAAAAGAAGACATTAACTCCTCTGTGCTCAAACAAGCAGAGGATCCCATAGTCTCTATAGCAACATTAAAATCATCAGCAAAATCGACAGCAGTAGTTGGTTTAATCAACCTACCTTAACTTAAACGCTTACCTAAAGAACATGGCACTGTCAGACCACTCAATTTGTACTGTATGCAAACAAAAGTATAACATTACAAGAATTTCTTGTTGCTCCGGTGTGACCCGATTGATTGGTTAAATAATAGGGTAAATTGGCCTTGGGTTTTGCCTGTGAAGATTTGCATGGATACCTGAAAGCTGTTTTTGTGAGAAAAACTAAATTAAAGTGCATTCTGTCAGGAAATAGAAGTTGATATTCCAAACTTTCATCTGATGTACATCTTTTAATCTCAAAGTATTGTCTTCTGGGTGTATAGGCTAGCAAAAACAAAATAATTCACGTTGCTGTACCTTTAGAGGGGATTGTAGGCTAACTACTGTTCTGAACTTAAAAGGCCTCTGTTAATGAGGCTCCATTCCTCAGTTTTTGTTTATTGTCATTATACTTTGACCAAAATATCACTATATTATTTAGGTTTATGCACATATTTCTGTGACGGTTAATGAATTATAGGCTACATTTAAAATAAAATGAAAGAAATTGCAAATGTGTGCATCTGACTGTTCTCAAAATTTTAGGGCACATACTCCAGGTTAAACTATTGTACTGTAGTACGCTTAATTTTTTTGCCATAAGTAGTTGATTAATTTAATCCATATTTCTATGGAATTGTACAGATCTAAAAAAACATATTCCATAACTATATGCTATATCTTATAATTACTCAGACGCAAGCATCTATCTCATATAAATACTGAGCTGATTCGAACGCTCTCTGCGCTTTTATATCCTTGTGGTGTTACGAGGAGGGGTATGCAAATTGGCGGACCATCTACATATATAGTCCCCCATTTCTGGCCTTCCCAAAAAATCATGATTAGGGAAATGTTTAAATACAGTTTAACGGTCTAACTCTACAATTCAATACTACATAGTTGTCAATGTTTTCACATGTTTAAAGGAATTTATTTATTTCTATTAACATAACATATTTCCAACTAATTCTCTGTATTTGCTTTACACGGTCTTTAAAACTCATTCTTTCGTCTGATACAATGTTTAAGTATAGTATGGGCAGTTAACCAAATGATTGAGAGTGACAATTAATTTGGCCAGAGAACAGTTGTCGGGTGGCAACCATTTAAACTGAAGCAAAATTGACTCAAACTAATTACTTGACTGTAAGCCTGATTGAGGCATGAAATACAACACAATTCCATGTCATTATCACATTGTCACAGAGACAGTGTCGTGGAAGTAGAATACCTTCAATTGAAGAAAACAGCAGGATTTTAAGCTCATCATTATCCCCGTGCCGACAGAATATGAGTCTAGATGGGTTTGTCAACATCGAATTGTTCTACACAAGAGATGCCTAAACAAGAGGATTTGTACCAGTACTGCATTATCTGGAGTTTGCTATGACCTTGTTCATGCTATTGTATTTGTTGTTTTCACAGAATCCAATTGTCACTAGCTAGGCTTGAATCACACCCATACAATGTCACCCCGCCCGTCCCCCCACCCCTCTCCCCTTCCCCTTGCAATAAGAAGCTACACAAAGAGCACAATCTGCTGTGAGCTGTGTCACATACGTGGCATAACGTGCAATACATCACCTACATGCGCGTTAGAATGCTCTGAGACCCAGGTCAGATTGTGTGTGTGTGCGCGTGTGCGCATTCTAGTCTGTGTCAGTGTGACGGTCTCTTCAGGATTAACGTGCGGCTCCATCGGGCCAAAGTCACGGGGTCAAGACAGCTAACTGTGCTCCCATGCTGTGCTGGGTAGGGCCAGCATGTGGTGAGTCACATGAGTGTGTGAGTGTGCGTGTGTGTCTTACCTTTCGGGGAACACATAGTAGAGCATGCCTACGTGCACGTTAAGGGGCATAGAACATCGTGCACATAGTGAGGGTGTTTATCCTGGGGATTTATTTCTTAAGTTGGCAGGAGGGTGTCTGGGGCTTAGTGAGCAACTTTGGGTGGGCTGCAGATGGCCTCCACACACACACACACACACACACAGGCAGGCTGAACAACAGTAGCCTGCACAAACACAAAGCCGCGTGAGTACGTTCCAAACTAAAGCTTCATGAAGCTGCTCTGCGTGAGCCTGTCTGTGTCCCCCACCGGATCATGTTGTGAATACTTGTTGTGTACTGTAATGATTATTACACGGCACTGACCTCTGTTGGAGATGTGGGACAGAATAGGCATGGCTCATTCCACTGCGCCTAGATACACTTTCCTTGCTGGGAATAATTTGACAGCTTGCTACTGCTATGCTGTAGTACCAGCAGCCATACGATAATGACTTTAAGTAGAGTGCACTGTGCCTACGTCTGTATAATTCTTTTGGTGAGACACTTTTCCTGAGAGACTGGTTTGCTCTGAGCGTGGTCACAGTTGGGAGTGGGTGGAGCAGTTTAGCTCGATGTAGACAAGTTGTTACCTGCTCTGCTTTATCCTCCACAGGAATTTAGCTGTCACAAAACCAGCAATTGTTTGGCTTCACTATGACTTTGGTCATATATTATTCTTTTGGTCTTATCTGCTAGAACTCTGGAGTTTTATCTTGGCATGGTTGGTTTCAATACTCATGAACGTTTCTCATAGGTTGGAATGTCTAGTGCAGGAGGTGATCAACAGTAGTTTTGTTAGTGAGCTATCAGTTACAGTGAAATCACATCTAGCCTACAGTACATTCCTTGGCGTTCTGCTACAGTATGTGAGAGTTGTTGGGCAGATGTTGTCCAAACAAGTAGCCTATCATCGCCACCATTTGTGCCCAACTTGTGCCAGCATGCCTGGACTTTTAGTATTGCCAATGATGGTAGCAGAAGCCTCCTGTGGTTTCTGAAACAGTACATTTCATTGTAAAAGAGATTAACGAAAGGTCTCTCTTTCCCTTTTTCTCTTTGCCTTCACCTTATTTTTCAGTTTTCAAAGAATTAAAATATCTCAAGAAGCTGAAGTTAGCTGTGATCTTCCACAGGCAATCTGTCTGTTTTCGCTTTATTGTCCTTATGCTATATCTCTGACTAATCCTACAGTAATTTGTAGGAAACAACTATGTCCTGCTACTACATTTCCCCAGAAAATCCTCACCTAGGGTGATGGCAAGCACTTTAACACAACAAAGACCTTGTTTCTTAAGACGTACGTACCTCAGTGACGTTAACAAGAAGAATTTAGCCTGCGGCTTGATATTGCAGTGTCTGCCCTCAGTTTGTTTTGTCCCTCAAATTGCCCCTGACGTGACGCCAACTAGAACAATATCAGCCATGCCTGCAGTGTCCTCCAGCCAAAGCCAATAACATGCTTGTTTTAATAATACTCTAGCAGGGAACATTTGTTATTCCAATAATGGCAATTAAAATGTGTGAGTGAGGCTGCTGTCACTGCAGTTGTGTGTGTGTGTGTGTGTGTGTGTGTGTGTGTGGTCTATTAACCCTCTACATTTGAGTCTTTATATTACCCCTGATATGTCCCAGACATTAAAGGTATTGTCAGCTATTGCAATCTAAATGTATGCTAATACACTTTTTTGTCAAACTCACCAAATATCTCCTTGCATTTCGCTATCTTATCGTTCTCGTATGTAATCATCCGATACATACAGCCCTGGCTCCGTAAATAGGAACGCAAACAAAGTGGCGAACAGCACTCACAACAACAAAGCCATAGTACTTAAGAGTTTTTCTGAGTTTCAAATATAAACCATCTTTCTCCAGGATAGCTGATTCTGCCTTTATAAGCTACACCAGCCTCTTTGCACAACAAGCAACAGCAGCGTTTAAATTTATGACTATTATTCATGTTCGTTATCTTTCAAAGTTAAAGTATGATTTAGACAAAGAGATTGAAGGCCTGATTACTTTCTAGGCTGAATGATGTAATGTGGCTATTGGCTTAACTATCAAAATGCGATAAAGTAAACATTGCATTCATTTTTAATTAATTCTTTGTTCTTCGTGTCAAATGTCGTACAGTATATTATCATTGTGTATGTAAGGCATGGCTCACCTTTGTCGTGTCCAAGATCAATTCAAGACCAGGGACATTCAAGTCAAGACCGAGCCCAGAGGTTCCGAGTCCAAGTCAAGTCTGAGTCCAAATGAGACTCAAATTCAAACAAGGCTCGACATTAAGCATTGTCAATGATAGACTACTTTATTTTTAAAAAAGCTCACTTTTAGTAGGTTAGTGTATCATGCCTGTAGCCTGTAATTTGTCCCCTTGACAATGAGCTGTAATATAGGAATACCGGTAGTGACTTTCTTACAATCACAGACTGTATTACATTGTTTTTCCCAGAGGAGGTAGTCTACAGCAATAAACCGAATGAGGAAAAGCAACTGGAAACAGCTCAGATTAGCCGACTGTGGAAGGAGCCGAATGTTAGTTAATAATGTAATAATTTAAATGGGCTAATTTATGTAGATTAAAATGTAATATTATTTAACTGCACCATCTTTTTCCCCAATCCATTCTTACACTTTCTGTTCAACGTGTGCTTTTAAGGGCTGTAATAGAGGGGTACTGTAACACGGTGTAGCCAGGCATTGTTTTTCAACTCACTTCTCCGTAACCCAAACACTTACACTTTTTTTTAACAGATGTGAGTAATTATCTACGCAGGAATTGCCCTGAAATGGACTAAACTCAATGGCTGGATTTGGTCGAGTCCAATTAGAATATTTGGCAAGTCCAATGGCCGAGTCTGAGACAAGTCCGAGTCCAAATACCAAAGAGTCCAAGACTAGACCGAGACATAGAAAAGGCGCCTCAAGTCCGGACTCGAGTCAGAGACCGGCTATCCGGATAATTAATTCACTACTCTTACTCATAATATCATTGAAACACACTAGAGTACACCATTTAGGACCAAAGGAAAATTAGTGAAAAGTTGCATAGCAAACTCAACAGTAGTCCATTTGTTCAACATAACATTTGCACCTTCAGTGAGGAATTTAGGCATTTTACATCAAAACAGAACAGCATTTAAAAGGAAACATTACTGAACATAAAAACCTTCCCTCAGACATTATGTCTCTATAGGAAAGTTGGCAGGGTCAAAGGTTACACGGTTGGTGCCATTGAAAAGCTGATCCCATAGCCTTGGTAGTAGGTTTCGGAAGTAGCAAAAAATAGTGTAGAAAAGCCTTGGCCCCTGATAGCAGCTGGCCCTACTAGTCACCATGTTGGATCTATATAAGCTCTGTGAGTGAAGATACTTTCAGGGTGGCTTCCTTCAAGGTGGCCTATGGACAATATACTTGAGTATCTGAAAATAATTGTCTAAAGGATTGTTATATGCAGTGGGGAAGCACGTTTATACCTGGGTGGTGCATGCGGCGCATGCCTACCTACACTGGTGGTCAGAGTGCATATAAATAGTTTGAAAAATCTAAAATCAAATGTATTAAATAGACCTCATGGATGTATGTTTTGCTTATAATGGAGGGGAATTGTTTGGTGAGGCGGGGGGTCAGGAAATTTTGAGTGTCAAACACTTAATTTCCTGCATTCTGGTGAATTTCAAAGCACCAGTTTGCATTTCTATTTATTAATTTATGGTAAAGGTATCTTTATATAGGCTAAAGAAATATAACTGACTAGAATGCAGGCCTAAAGGCTCCCATAGACCAACTTCTCAACCTTTCTGTCCTCATCACATTTTTTGTTTGGTCCTCATCACATTTTTTGTTTGGAGCAGTAACCTCTAAATATGGCACTGCATGCACTATTCACGTCAATGATACATTGAAACATTTAAATTCATGTATAAACCCCTGCACTTTTAATAGCTCATAGCCTGTGTTTCAGTAAGATTTCTAGTCACGTTAAAAACTTAATGCACATTCAAAACATGGAACTTTGAGCCCCTCTGTGTCTTTCATGCATTTAGGCTATTTTACTGACATTTATTGACGTTACCAGCCTATGTGATTCACTAAGCTAACGTTAGTCTTCCTGTAGCATAACATTGAAACTATTGGCTGGAAGAATGATTTGAGTACCAACAGAGTAGCCCAGTACTAGTCTACAAGAGGCAAGCGAACAAGAAGTGTCCTAGGATACATGTAGCGCGGTGGTGTGATGTTTTGTCATTCACCACCAGAGGGTGTGTCTGATCTCTCGCATGGTGGCAACTCTGCCCAGTGAGAGCAGCTTCTTGTTTAGCAGCCATCCGTGCATAAAGCTTGTCGTGACTGCCGTGCATACCAACATAAAAGTATCCCTTCGTTGTCCCAGACACTTGGCACCACTGTCTTGGCTTGACCTGCTCTGATGGCAGTTCACCTACCAACCTTTTCTTTCCTGTCACTTTCTCACCTCTGACCTAATTTACACATTTGTTTGACCATCATCACACATTCTCACTTTCTGTCTAATTTAATCTCTCTCTCTCTTTTACTCTTTCTCCCTCTCTCACACATTCTCTCTGTCTCTCGCTGGCTCTGGGGTTTCACTTACACACTAAATGCTCAGACAGTTGCACACCACCCAATTTGCACACTGCCCTATAAGCAGCAAGATGTTATGGCTGCAGGCTAAATAAATCACAGATTCTAACCAGGGCTACAAATAATAGATGGTTTCTTCCTGTCAAAAGCTGCTACTGTATAATGTGTGAATGCTGCTCAGCTGTTTTCTTTAACAACTTTGTTTTGTCCTCTTAAATGTTTTACATTTCAGGAATGTTTTTACATGGGCGGGGGGTACACACTTCACATTCCCAAAAGAAACCTAATTTCCTTTTTCAGTTATGTAGCCAAAATGACATATCTTCTTGTTAGATAATCATTAACAGGATATCCCCTCTGCTTGCCTTGTGTTGCCAATTGTTTTCACTAGATGGCAAAGAGGATGGTGGTGATATGCCCCCCTCTGTTCTTGTTCCTTCTGTGACAGTGTCACTGCTATTGCATTTTGGGAATATAGTATCAATAAATCAGAGACGTGGAGACATTAAGCTGGCATGCTGATCTGTTTGTGCCACAAGCCAATCCAATACCTCAGAAGATAAATGGGGAAATATAAACAAACAGCAGGTACAGCAGAAATGCATTATGGGATGTTGTACCTGAGATATTGTGCAAATTAATTCATATCCTCATTTGTTGGACAATTTACAAGGTGATGTTTGGCATTATTGCATTCATGTTTTCAGGTAAAGGTCAGCAGGTGTGGACATACAATATTCGCTCTGCCAGATTTCCAAAAGTAGGGTCATGCACTAAAGGATACGCCCTTTTTATTTCCCAAACTACGTAAATTCCACATCTACAAATGTCAAATGTTTGTGTTGTCATGACCTCACCCAAGTCTCTCCACAGATGTCTCTTCAATCATTATCCTGTTGCCATAATCTCATGAAACCAAATAGATTAATTGAGCACCAGTGGTCCTGTCATCTCACATGACCATCAGCATGTTTACTAGGGATGGGCGATATACACGATATATATGATACACAATAGGAATGTTCCTAACAACTAATTTCCCAGTCGAAAAATGGTTACTTAGACTAGTCTAAAAGTAAGTCAGGAAACAGTGGAAATGTATCAGTCTATAAGGCTAAATATGTGCATGTCAGCCTGACATTAATTGACAGGTTGTGAATACTGAAACTATGACTCAATTTAATCTACATTTGTTTTGGATTGTCTTGTAATAATAGCTAGGCTACCTGTATCCGTTTGTCAAAAACGGAAATTGAGCATGTGACTCAGTATCTTGCTCTCTCATTGGCTACTCTGCACAAAGGTGTCCTTGAAATGTTTTCCCTGACTCCAACTTGGAGTGGGAGTAGAGTATAGACGGGTATATTGCCCAGCCTTAATGTTTAATACGGAGCACAAACAAGTATTAGAGGCCCACATCTGTATGGTTACAGCCCTAACCTGACCTATCAAGGGGCACATGATTGTGTGTGACAAGGTTTGTAATTACACCAACTAAAGAAGAAAATCTATTATTGTTTTTCTGTCCTTTTTCAGCCAGGTGGCTTCATTGCTTGTCTTTTTCTTGGCTGGATACTACCTAGAAAAGAGATATTTGTGTCTGTCATTGGCAAGACCACATTCGCCACCACTCCGGTTCTAAACTGGTGCATGAGCAGAATGCAAACAAACACACACAAACACTCCCGTATGGGGTATTTACGTGTCCGATGTACAGTACGCCCTGCAGCCAGGTCCCATTTTGGTGCCTTTGTCTCCATGCAAGGGTGAGCAGTTTTAGAAAGAGGACACCCATCTCTACGTATGACCTGTCATGTGGAGGAGGCCTTTTTACATGTTTGTGAATATCACCGTCGCTCTTTAACGCCAGTCTGGCAGCAGACAGTAACCCGAGCCCACAAGGAGCTGACACGAGGTGTGTAAATTAAAGAAGGCCCCCTTCTCCCACACCCCCCCTTCACCGCCATGTATCCCTATACTCACTTTCCTCTGATATTTTACTCAATAAAATAGGAGCCTATGACGTCCTTCATTGGAAATAGAACCAGGAGATGTTGATTACCCCTGTGCAAGAGATAGTGAAGAGTGTGTGTGTGCATGTGTGTGTTTGCGTGCGGGCGCGCCATCAGGAGATGTAGTCTCAGACAGCTGATTGTAAAGGTCTGACACCTAATCTCGCTACTGTGAGATTAGGTGATTGTGCAACTGGGATCAGAGAGCTCCACTGCCCACATCCCCAGTTTAGACGGCCAGGGCTAACGTCAGCCTCCGATGGCGGCCCCCAGGGGTCAGTGCCAGGACCACTTCAAATGGGCAAGCCATAATCCCCCCCTGCCGTTGCTCATACTTTCAAACAGAGGCAAGCGGCCGTATCCGTACGGGCGGGTGTCAATGTGAGCAAGGCGTCAGTAGCTGGCCCTGTTTCATGGCGCTGGCGGTGGTGGTGACAGACACCAGCGCTGTTACTCACGACGCAGGCATGTGCAGAATGTATTCTTAGCCCCGGTCTTCCTATCAGTCACTGGAGAAAGGTTGGAGGGTCAAAAAATAAAGAGGTAAAGCCGTCTGCAGGGCTGTCTGCACCGCCGCTGTTTACCACGGAGGGGGTGATATTTTAAACCGGAGGAGAGGGGGGGGCTCACATATTTACCCCACAGGGCTTGACTGACCTTGCCATTTGGCTGCATGGGGCGCTGAAGACCAGACAGGAGCTCCTCACTTTAGTTCCGCTGAGCACGTTGCTGGCGGTGTTGGAAAAACGACGGACACTCAAGGAGGCAAAGGACCAAGGAGGAGAACCGCAGGCTCGCACGTCGAGGCGGGTAGGCCACACAGGGAGAGGACACTTGAGGAGGAGAGAGACGCAGGCAGGCTGAGCTGACAGCGCCTCCAGAGGAGGAGCTGCAGGAGCTGGCCAGGGCTGGTCCCGGGGCTGGCAGGGCTGGCCCTTACTGCTTCTCCACCTCCGTTCTCCTCCCATCCAGGCCCACACCGAACTGCTGTGCAGCGATGAACTCTCAGGCGAAGCCAGTGAGCGAGTGGGGAGCGCTTAAAAGACACTCTCTCTCTCCCTCCTTTGCAGAGGAAAACAAAAGAGGCCAGCTCTTCTTGTTAAAGAAGACCCCTGCTGCAGTCTGAAGCTGTAAAGTTGTGGCCTCTCTTTTTCCTTTTCTTTCTAGCAATAGTTTTGTGCTCGCTGGCTGAGTGCATTGAGTGACTCCTGGGGGATGCTGCTGTAAATAGAATTGGGTTTCTTTTTAATTATTATTTTCGAGAACCGCAACAGTGGCGACCTTTGTAGTAGCGCTGTGCAAGGACCAGCTCCACTCACCGAAGATGAGCCGCTGGCTGAAGTGCACCTCAACGCACTTTGTAGGTATTCATGTTTGATTTTTAACAAATCAGCTACAGCTGTTTTGGGTTTGTTTAGGTAAGCGCTTTCATTGTTGCTTTCTGGCAGACCGTAACAGACGTTTTCGCTCTCTGAAACTGAAAGCGTTTTTTGTTTGTTTCTCTCCCTTAACTAGGCTACTTGTTACCGCCACTGAAGGAATTCAGCCTCGCGATACTTGAGGGTTGTTTTATTACCTCACACTTTTGTAGTGAGAGAAAATGTCACAGATAGTATTGTGCCATTCCAAATGCATGTGTGTTATGTGTTTGTTGTTGTGTCAGATGACACACAACGCTCCCTATTTAAGACGAGGTTTGAAAGCTGCTCTGTTCCCAGTGGTTTATGTGCAGCCGGTCACTCAATGGTATAGCTACAGCCACATTCTTATTCTGTTAATATACTGTAGGAAGACATTTGTGGAATATCTTCCAGTGTATTGGTTGCAACTAGGTTTGTGTGTTTTCTATGGTCTTTTCACAGACACTTCAATAGGATTATACAGTATAGTATTAGAGGAACAAAAGTGTTGCTCCCCACATGGTAACACAATGCGTTGTCAGACATTTTCTCTACCGTTTGAGAAAGCTGCTTGTTGGGGCATGTAAATGTTTTAACAGTCTGCTGCCCCTTGTCAGAACACAGACTGGAACAAGTACGATGATCGGCTGATGAAAGCGGTGGAGCGGGTGGAAGTGGATAAGGTGGCCAGTATCCTCAGCAAAAAAGGCATCATCCCCACCAAGCTGGATGTGGAGGGAAGATCTGCGTGAGTACGCACGCACGCACGCACGCACACACATACACACATACACACATACACATACACACACACACGCACACACATACACACACGCCCACACAGACATACATTTCCACATAATTCAAACAACTTCTACTATATGCTCCTTTTTCACATATCAATCTGGGAAGTCTTTATTAAAAACTGATTGGGCCACTTTGAATCAATCAGAACCAGACTCGCAAGGGGAGGATTTTGCAGGCAGGCACTTAATTGCTAATCAGTATCCAAAGGACCTCCCTTGATGCTGATGCTTGAGTTCTCTCACTGAGAAAGAGAGGCACATCATCAAGGCAGAGTTTGAAAAATCAGCATAACCAGGTTGATCATTTCACCCAGACCTCTGGTCCTCAGCCCCACATATGGATCCCATCGCAGGTCTCTCATTATGTCCATGTTTATTATGCGCCTTTTTTTGTCTTTGCTGCCTTTGGAGGTCAGTGTAAGGGTTTGGAGCTGCTTTAAAGAGTAGTGTTTTGGTCACCACTGTGGCCTAGAGCTGGCCTAGAGCTGGCCTAGAGCTGTTCACTCTGTAACAACACAGGAAATGACTCCCTACTAAAGCAGTTCTAATCCACTTGGTCTCAGCTATCTAGTCAAGCCCAGCTGCAGGCTATTATCGGGGCCATACAGTATACCATATTTAATGAGATGATGTTTCACTGTATTCTTGGAAGTGTTTGTATCTGCACCCTTTTTCCGGATCCTGTGGGATAATGTTGTGGAATATCCCATTTTCAAAGAGGTTCAGAAGTCAACTGTTCTTTTTACGCACACTGTATGCCAAACTTGTCCACATACAGTCAGACAGTGACTGTTGCTGAATCAACTAATCAAATATGAACATGACGACCATGTTATCCACAGCATTCAGTGTTTTATGAATACTGTATATGATAAACTGCAAAACTAACTGAATGATATGCATTATATTGTAGCTTTGATTAGTTTGGCAGTTTAATATCTGCGTTGTATGTGCTCCATGAGAGTTCATGAAGGCAAAGTATGAAATTGCTTTCGTTTCATGCATTACCTGTCTGAATATAAGAGTAACTTGCTATCTACCCAGCGGGTAAATTTAACCAGATTCCAACAGCAGCATTGTAGAAACCAGGCCCCTTTACACTAATCCTAGATCTATAGAGCAGCCAGTGGGCTGTGATCTATATTTCAGGTTTATTTTGACCCAGGCTTTGTTGCAACATCCAGCTATAGTGCTGCAGATGCCAGAGTATTTTCAGTAGTGTGTGAAAATCTCTTACTGCATGCACCATTGTATAGACCAAATATTGTGCGCATGTTGAAACTATGCAAGTGACTACACCCTTGCATAAACCATGAAAATGGACTGGTTTCATAATGGCTAAATCAAGTTCCTTGGCTCATATGTAACGTTCTTTTTCATTTCATTTACCGAGCAAAGCTCATTGTACACAAACTCAGTTTGGCTCACCATGTAATCCTCAGAATGTAAAACCATTGGCCCAATGTTTTGTCAAAACAAAGTGAGCCACACTGCTGACTCGGCAAGCCCAGTATAGTCCAGAGTGAAGGCCACACACAGGCCACTGCAGCCTTTGGCTAAAACTAGCAGCGCATGGCAGAATGGTGGTGCAATATAATCATCTGTCTCTGTGGGGAAAATAAATTACACAGTGTTCTCCCTCAAGTATAATGTGTTGTGGCCAGGATTAGACTCACCATGTTCAACTAATACATTTAGCATTAAACACTCTGTATAGAGCTGAGTAAACTTTGTGAATAGTACTATCACCAGCGGAATACTGGTGGCGCGGCCCAACACATCTGCTGACAAGGACTTAGCCACACACATCACACCACTAGACAGCCACTCACGCCCACCCACTCACATGAAGTGACAATGCTGATTGTAGATAGCACACCTTGTGTATGTGTGGGGTGGGGGTAAAGGGGGGGTGTCTAAAAAGCTTTCAACAGCTACCAAGTGTAGGCCTGCCACCATAGTGGGACCCATGTCTTCAGTCCAGATCACTGCAGCATGCGTTTGTACCCACTGTGGCCTGAGGGGGCAAGCCATGGAGACCCAGCTTCTCTTGGCAATCGGCATGGCTTATAATACCCCCGGCAATGCGTAGGTGTCCGTCTGTCTGTCTCCGTGGCAGACAGTCTCTGTGGCTCCATTGGTGACAGGCCAAGATTGGTTTACTGACAAGTGTGCTCAGCCCGGGGCCAGAGGAGGCTGATAATGGGTCAGAGGAACAGGAAACAGTCTAAGTAATGGTTGAACACAAGTTTAAGAGTATTTAGCAGGAGCCTTACAAAATGAGGTGGAGACTCCAGCCATTTGTATAAGCATTTGTACAAGGAGTTATAATGATTAATGTTATCAGATGACGTATTGTCCCAACTATTTCCAGATTACTACCCATCCTGTTATGTTGTAGTTGTGTTTTAAGTTTGACTACGTATATTGGACAGACAGACAAAGCATGGGTCTCCTCTGGTTCTGACCATAATGTCAGTTAGGTGTTTGAATCCTGCTTGCATTACCTTGGAGTAGGTGCAGCCTCTAATGTTTCTGCTGCCTGCCAGAGTGCTGATCCTGCTCATATCAAGGAGCCAGGCATCCATTTCCAGTGCTTAGCTTGTCCTTAAGTTTCACCCTCGGCCCCCTGCCCCTTCCGTCTTACCATGTCTTGCCATAGATCCTCTGCCGTCTCCCTTCAGCTTCGCGGTCTACCTCCAGTGCCTGTTTCTCATGACCTGGACACTATTTTCATCTTGTCTCTCACACTGCCTCTCCTGCGCTCAGGTTTCACCTGGCTGCAACGAGAGGACACCTGGACTGTCTCAATCTCATGCTGGCACACAGCGTGGACACCACCGCAACCGACGCCACTGGTGAGTTGCGGGGTAGACCCGCTCAAAGACGTTTGCTCACTACGGACTATGGCGTGATGGGTAATAATGGCCACTCTGCAAAATTGAAATGCATTAGCGCGTGTTGATATGGATAGTTTGATGTTTTGTGGTCCATTTGCACCAAATCAAAGGGCTCTTTATTGGCTATGCCTTTTCATATTCAAAGCCTGGGCTGCTACCCATTATGATTTCACAAGTGAGAATACTGTATACTCATTTGAATATGACTTTGATTTATATGGAGACATACTGTCTACATACATGTTTTGTTTTCAGGTAAAAATGCTCTTCATCTGGCTTCAAGAAATGGACATTCTCTCTGTGTGCAGAAGCTCTTGCAGGTAACGTTGCTTGATTAATCCACCCAAACAAATAGTTGACCTGTTTCATGGTGTATCCTAGTGTCTGCCTGTGGGCGATGAGACCTAATGTTGCTGCTTTAACAGTGGCAGGGTAGTAGGAGTTGGGCAATATCTTTGAAGAAGGCATATCAGACCACTTTGACAGCTAAGCCAAGGTATTTATACACGAGGCAAACAAAACAGTTCCAGGAAGTGCTTGGCGGGCATTTGAACTGATGAATACAGATGCATTACTGCAATTTATTAGTTGCCAATAAATGCATCGATTTACATTCATTAGATGTTTTAGAAGGTGCTTCTAGGATTCAAAAGCTAACTTCCAGAAACTGTTAATGAGGTTCCACGATCCGCCATTGCTGTGGAATAAATGGTCCATTGGCGTGGACAGAGTTGACGCAACGGTCTTCTTCGTGGCTCTGGTTGTCCTGTATCTCACCTGGCGGCTCGTTGAATGGCAACATTGCTCTAAAAGTTGCCTGTGCATCATCACCTTTCTAGTTCCACTAAACCTTGTTGAGCCTCCCCTCCCTCCCCCCAGCTAACCTCCGTGCAGTGGGCCTGACCTGTACTGTACTGTAGGTGTAGCCTGGGTGTTTGTAGCTGCTGGTGGTGCTGACAGATCCGCCCTCTCACAAACCTGTCTTCCATTCTCGGTGCCATCATCACGCCTGAGATAGCAGCTGAATGCCTCACCTCACACCCCCAACCAACCCCCTCTGTCAACCCAAACCCTCAAAGTATAGGGTATCTCCCTCTACGCTCTGTGGTTAGCACCCACTACAGCTCATCCCCCCCCCCCAATAGACATTTGAGCGTGCTGCTCATTTTGGGCCTTGTTGCTAGAGAGAGTAGGGTGTTTTTTTATATAGAGGGAGCTGACTAGATGCGGCTCCTGTTGTTGACACTCTGAGCCTTCATTGCAGCCCTCCCCACTCACAGAGCATTTAGAACGCCGCTGGTCTTGTTGTCGATCATAGCCATTGTGTCAAAAGCCTTGCCATCGGCGTCTGTGTGTTGTCTTGCAGCACAACTGTCCGGTGGGAAATGTGGACCTACAGGGGAGGACCGCGCTGCACGACGCAGGTGAGAAGAGTTCCTGTCTCTCCCCACCTCCTGCAGCTAACTATGCATCTGCCTCGCCTAACGTCCCTCCCGTAACACAAACCCAAAAGGCCACGACAGACAAAGTCAATAAGTGACAGGATGATAAATGGTGGACAGCTTTCTGTTTGTATTTTATATTGTTCTAATTCATCTGGCTACTTAATTACTTTCTCATTTATTTTCACCTAGTGAAAATAATTTGAGACCTATCTCCATTCCTGAGCATGAGCATGGTTGCCTTCCACTAATGCCAAATGATATGAAATAATGTCAGTTATTTGTCCACTATTTTCCAGTAATGGCAGGATGCGCTTCCAGTGTGAAACTACTCTGCGACAGTGGAGCTTCTGTCAATACCAGTGATTTTGTGAGTACACATTTTTTAACGAATTTGACTTTTTGTGTAGTTATTCAGTTATGTTTCTGTGATTGATGAAACAAAAGTTACATTGAACTTTTTCTGTTGTGATGTCACATTTGGAAAAGCTATCTGCTTTGAATATTGTTATTTAACAGTATAACAGCGGATGCTTTTCTATAGAGTAGCATCAAAACACAACAAGATGCAACATACTGTATGCTGTAGGCATTTGTTCTTATCAATGGCCTATTAAACCACCATCACTACAATGTTGTGGGTGTGTCTGGGTTGGAGTGAGGAGTCTATTGTAAATGTAAAATAAATCTAAATGTAAAATAATGTAAACATTTTAAACATAGAAATATGATATACATAGTTTTTATCGTATTGCAACCTAGAGCAAGTCTCCTTGTTCATATCTGTTTTGCTAGAGGAGGCCCTCAAAAGTCATAAAGTGCACACATTCTTGCATTTTTAAGGGTTGTTTAAAATGCATGTTTATGTCTTGACTGAATGTACAGGATGGCAGGACACCACTGGTGCTGGCAACCCAAATGTGCCATCCACGCATCTGTCAGTTGCTTTTAGAGCGAGGGGCAGACGTCACTCTCCGTGACAAACAAAACAAGTACGGGATTGTATTGATTTACTAATGCATTTTCTGTGTGTGTGTGAGCGCACGTCTGTGTGTGTGTGTGTGTGTGTGTGTGTGTGTGTGTGTGTGTCCTAGCAGTTTTTATCAATACGCTATAGCTAGTGTCCTAGAATCATCCATTGAGCCATGCAGGCTTCAGTCAGGGCTACTTCAATCAAGTTTTTAGAACACGGCCCTAGGGTAGAGGTCTTCACTGGTCCTCCATGACCCGAAATTCCGAAACCTGACCAGGTCGGGTCCAACTTTTGAGTTTTACTCTGATCTGGGTTGGGCCTGACCTAATTTCATGGCTCTATTTATTCTTTAGGTACTCAGCAGATGTTTTAAAAATAAAAAAAAACACCATACTTCTCAGGGTACAGGTCTTTTTGTCATCGGGCCCGTTTGGAACGTCTCACAATTTATGGGTTTTTAATTCATGCAAATCAGGTCAGGTGAAATATGATTTGGTTAATTTCGTACCGTGAAGACCTCTACCCTAGGGCCCAGGGTCATTAGCATAGAAGACTTTGAAGGCTGTGTGTCTTTGTTGATGGGTGTGTGTGCCTCACAAGCAGGAGGACTAGATACGCACGTCCTTCAGTATGCTACTCATTAACATTATCTGGACTGTGTCTGAACACAGGGGTTTACACAGCATATGAGCTGGTGTTTGTCTCATATGAATGCTTTCTCCTTCTCAGGACAGCTCTGATCCTGGGCTGCGAGTACGGCTGTAGAGATGCAGTGGAGATTCTGCTGATGTGCGGGGCTGACGTGACCGCAGTCGACTGCTTCAACCATGACCCCTACCACTACGCCCGCCTCAACAAGAACCAGGAGCTGGCTGTCTTGGTCAAAACCTACCTCGATAACGTCAACAGAGGTCTGTTAACAACCGCACAACTGAGAGTTAATGTTTCTTTCCCAGTGCAGGTTTAACATAAGCACTGTTACTATAGGATAATGATGTAATACACTATAAAATTAGCTCTCCAGGTCTCAATAGGCAATCAATCATTTGATGCTGTACATCATAATTTGAGGGAACAAATGATAATCTTTCTGTCAGCATTGTATTGTAGTAAAGTGAAGCAATTAAAATGTTTTTCTTCAGGTTTCTACATCTATGCAAATGTGTCTGTTGTAAGTACACAGAATGTAATGGTGTTAATATTCAATAGAGTGTAAATACTAGATACAGCTGGTTCATAGTGGGATTAACAGTCATTTGGAACCAAATCATCACTGAACATCTGGAAGACTGTCATTAACTTGGTGTTGATGATTATAGGCATTGATGTTCCATGCTTGTTTGTTCTAACACACAAAGTATTTTAGAAATAGTCCAATTGTCAAGTTTTATAGACAAGGGTGAGTGATATGTCCCCCAACTGGCTGTAAACAGTACATATTACCAACATTACACACATTACATTTCCTTTATTACACATGCATTTTATAGTGTATTACAGCAAACAATTTGGTATATCAATGTTAAATATCAATTCTTTACACAGAATACGGTAGTTTGTACATTTGCATTAAGGTAAAACCTCTTTGATTTTGATGGCTTAATTAACCACCACTTTTATCAAAATTATTTAGTTAAGGGGAGGAATGTTAATATGTGCCATCTCTTTTATACATTTAATAGTAGTTAACAATTTGTTCTTGTGTGTGTTCACAGCGAAAGAGGCTACTAAAATGGAACAAAGGAAGCGACAGGTAAACCAGTAAATCTGTGCTATTGACTTGCCTTACAGCATTTTAAAAATATGCCCTTAAATGTCTTATTTCTCTCAATATATAATCATACTTAATGGCTTTTAATTCTTTGTTCATGTAGCATATGATGTGATTAGCAAGGCCTAATGCAGCAATGCCTTGGAATTTAAATTGGTATTTTGTCTCTCTAATTCTATCTGTGAAAGGTTCCAAAAGCTCTTGGTCCTTACTTGACATGCAAAACATAAGGATTGCATCAATAGCCCAGCATGAATGGTTTGGTTCTCTAAAGTCTTGAATCCTTACTGGCATAGTACTTTCCTTTCTCCTGGGGTGTGTAGTACTTTGTGCATGACTGCCATCTACTGAAAATAACTGAGTACTGTAAGTAGATGTTTATACCCCGTGGCAAACTGTTGTCTCTGGATGACAATAACAACAGACCCTTCTGGTTCCCTTAGCAGTCAGTGGAGTCAGAAGTAGCTGAGGCAAACAAAAGAGATCAAATTATACATGTAAGTGCTATTTCAAGTCCCAACACAGACACACACACACACACACACACACACACACGCCAGATTCATAAAGTACACTTTATTACACTGCATAATGAGCCTTATTAGAATTAATTGGAGCCATGTTAAAATGTACTATGGACACCAGAAATGAATATCCATAAAACAGTGGGCATTATTCACATGATCCACAGCCCATATTTCCATAATATTGAAATATATGATATATTGAATCTGACTCAGAATCATTTATCACACATAGTCACCATTGGATGTCTCACGCGCCTCATCTGTATTCTTTTTCTCTCTCTCTCTCTCTCTCTCTCTCTCTCTCTCTCTCTCTCTCTCTCTCTCTCTCTCTCTCTCTCTC
>JAODOY010000018.1:754732-794678 GCA_025399855.1 Forbesichthys papilliferus | reverse complement strand
ATATTTTTTTTTTTTTTTTTTTCCAATGCAAATTATTTACTTGGTAGAATATTACACATGAAACTACATATACTCTTTTATATAAAGCCTATGGAGATTCTGGATTGGATCAAACTGCAGCTATCATTAATATTTTCTAAAGTAGAAGTCGCCTGATGTTGTGAACAAGCATGTGTGAAGCATATAGGCTACATTCACAATACTGCATTGGTGATCATCCCAGTTGATGAAACATCCATATGGAAGAGATTGTTGCTAAGCAACAGCTACTACTTGTGGTATGCATGCTACTGTACATTTATGTACATGAAAACATTGGTACATCTCTAAATCGTTATTTATCTAACCGTAGACTATAAAATATAACATTCAACATTCTAGTACTGTTGTATAGCATACTCATCTGTGTGCATGCTGAAAAATAATCTGGTGTTTCTACACAGCCCTTGCTCAGTAAACAGGTGGCTCAAACCAAAAACAGTATGCTTTGATGTTAAATTAAAATATATAGCTGTCACCAGTATCAACTAATAGAAACTTTAAAGGATCCTTAACGGAAAACTCCTTTACTTGTGTCTTGAATTACCCCTGAGAATGAAACTAGCATTTTAACATCAACAACCTGGGGCAGATACAGTATTTGGGGATAAAACACTCAGCAGAGTGCAACTTTAATGGAAGGTCTACTACAGTTTTAAAAATAATGAGTTGCTATTAACGTCGATTATTAAGCTTTGACCTACATTGGCTGTAATATTGATTCTAGACTACCAGGTTCACCCAATCAAATGAAACCTATGGCTTGAAATACTTTGGGACAAAGCAAAGGTGATGGACGCATAAACAAATAAATAATATGTTAAGTTGAAATAATAGCAAAAACAGCTGACTGCAATGAGCCAATGTTTCGAGTGAGGTAAAAGCTTTGTTTTGCACTATTGTATTACAAATGTATTCATGGAGGAGGGGGGAAATCAAACTGATATTTAGCCCCTACTAGCTGTTTCCCCTTGCTTTTGTTTTATGCAAGGCTCTTTTTACCACATGGTAGTGACAGATTGTTTGAGCTGGAAGGAAAAGCCATTCGAAGCTAATTAAGCAGCCATTCCAGGCACTATTCGCAGGCAGGAGGGAGAGTAGCACAGGCATTTGTCAGCGCCGAGCCCAACGTGGGTTTAATTGACATCATGGGATACTGACTGACAGCTCTGATGGCTGTAAACCAATAGTAAGTCAGAGAACGAGACAGCTGCAACACGATTGGATGAAAGCAGTCAGGGGAAGTAACCCCACGTGGGGCCGGGCATATTGAGCAACACGTGATAGGCTGATATCCTCAGGCGCAGACGTGTTGTAGCCTACCTATTGCTGCTGATATGAATGCTTGTGCTTGAGGTCTCGTTAGAAATAGGTCGATTAATTCGAATCACTCAAACGACATCATACTATGAATTAAGTGATCCTCAAATCTATTTTGGTCTGTTTGGTAAGAAAGACCATGTTTGTAGTACAGGTTTTTGCCATTTCCTCAGACAAATGACCAACAAAATAACAAATTGAAGCTTCTGCAAAAAAAAAAAAAAATCGATCCGTTTCCACTACAGCTATTAGCTGCAGCGGTTTTGATCAAAAATAGAAAATAAATAAACAATATACAAGACTAGGGTCTGTGGTATATAACATGATATAACAATATAGCTGTTTAAAAAACATGCATCCAGTATGGTTCCCCCTTATTCAGGTTTAGTTTTGAATTGGTCTGCTTAGAATAAAACATAAAAATCGCAATACTTTAAGCGTAGGTTATTACCGAATCACCGACTGTAATGTGTAAAATAAAAAGTATTAGTTTTGTTGTTAAAATGTTGTTGAGTGTATTGTTGAATGTCAGCTCAAATCCAAAATGGCGTACATGTGAAGTTGACTACTGCTGTCCAATCAGAATCTCCGAGCTTTAGAAAGCCCACGTGGGGCCATCGTACTCTGATTGGCCAACGTTGCTAAACTCCTTCGGAGAATCCAATTGGTTTGTGCAAGGCCCTCTCTTCGCAGTCGACTCCGCTTGACAGTGCACAGTCTGTGTGTGGTACAGCAGGCGGTGGAGAAACTGGCTAAACCGAACCAAAGCAATTGCTAGATTTCACAACGACCGACTCAAGTTGCCTGTTTTCTTCTTAACAAAACTCGTTGGACTAACTGGACATTTTGCCCACATCCATAGGATATAACATAGATTGGCACTGGAGTTGTATGCAGTCAACAACGCGTCCTAATCTAGGGGTTTCCGCCGTCCGGTCGGACGGAAAGACATTCTCTACCAGGTCGTGCTGCGCCTCAAAAGGATCACACGGGTTTGAAAGGACTCGCAAGACGCAACTACAATAGTAGTCTATCAGCACGTCCCGTATCTTTATCTGACGACGGTCACAAATCGTGGAGATTATACTTTCATTCTAATTATTTAATATCACCTGACAGAGGGGAGGATTCGAAACAAAGGTAAAAAGGGCGACATGAAGCGAGCCGCTAACAAGACGGTTGGCGGCGTGCTTTTATGCCAGGCGACTATTAAAGCATAGTTCTTGTGTTTATTGTCTTCCGGACTCAAAACCACCTACATCGGCTATTTATCTGTAGCCTAATGGTCGTGAAATGTCTAGCTTGTGTGGAGGAAATCAGAATGAACAACTTCTGAATATATAACATTCGACAGCACAGCAGTCCGTTTTTGGCCTGGCGCTCTAAAGATTTGACACAAAGTATTGTTAAAAACATTTTTGAATAAAGTACAATGCTACAATATGATACTTTGAAGGCAATAATTTTTGTTAGAGTAAATCTGGTCATCTTTAGAGAGTTGATAAAGTTTTAATTAATTTAGAATGACAATTAGGGTACACTGTGTAAATATGAATCCGTGAAGCCGTGCCCCATGTTTATGTTTGTGTAGGTAGGCTACAGGTCGAGTAGCCACTGATAGGGGTCGAAGAGTACGCCTGATAACCGAGGACAAGGTCTTTGTCCGCCGCCATCCTGCTTGTAAGGGGAGGGGTGGCGGTGATTACCGCACATTCACTTGGATTACGCAAAAACACACCAAATTCCTCTGTGAGAACGATTCAACATGTATCCCCAAGGCCGACATCCGGTGAGTACCTAGCAGTCTTTATTTCGCTTTAAATGTATGCAAACGCGCCTACTTCGAAGAAGCCGAATTGGCTTGTCAGACACGAGCTTGCGACTCCAGCAGCATGGAAACTGACAACGCTTCGGATCGTTTTGAAAATATTTGTGTTTCGCAATGTAGCGCTAATCGTGGAACCTGGGTTGGCTTGTCGTTTTCATTTTCTTCAAAGAGCTGTAGTTGATATGCAGTGCTTGTTGGTGTCGGGCGGGGCAATTTTATCTATTTACTCACAACCCAAAAAATATATTGAGCACGCAGGTTGTATGTTATATTTATTTCGTTTTTGCCTCCCCCATATGCCAACCGTGCGCTTTGAGGACTTGAGTCAATGACCCGCCTCTATCATCGGCTAGCTGTTGAATGATAGTGGCCCTCCACTAAAACGTTTGTCAAACTACAGTACATGGCACACCGTTAAAAACTAGTTTTATACATAGTAGTGAGGAGAGAGTGGGGAAAAGCTCAATGTGACTCTCAAAAATAGACCATCTCCATATACAAAACAATCATTTTGGGAATATGTGGTGGCAGGCAGGCAGGGTGTGGTCTTGCCATTAACGCTTGTGGTGTTAGTCATTTTGATCACTTTACATTTTCAGGCACCTCACCAGCCAGGGCAACCTGGGTTTAAGTTCACTGTGGCAGAGTCATGTGACAGGATCAAAGACGAATTTCAGTTCCTGCAAGCCCAGTATCACAGGTATTAACTCGATGTTACTTTCCTATTCCTGTCTACTTCTATGTATTGGTAGGCGGCTTTTAGTTTAATGCAATGGGACATTGCAGTTCCCAAAAAATAAGCATATAACTAATCAAATTTTGCATGTTCTAATTTAAATATAAACATTTAACAGTTCGGTGTATCATTACTAATCATGCTGTTATTTCTTTTCTGAAAGTCTTAAAGTGGAGTATGATAAACTGGCCAATGAAAAGACAGAGATGCAACGTCACTATGTCATGGTAAGCAAAACGACAGCAAAGCCACCAACAATATCTCTTCTTTAGCCTTAGATAATCATTCCCAGGTGATGCATCCGTGGTGTTTAGCAGAAACCGAGCATGTTGGCATTGGTCCATGCTCAGTATTGTTGAGTCAACCCTGTGTTTGGCTTGGACAAAAGATGGCTAGGTATGTGCGTGTGCATGGGGGTGGGGGCTACAACTCCAGCAGGGGGCAGATGTGTGACCATTGATGATCGGGTGTGACCACCCCCTCTTCCCATGGCTGCAGGGCTGTCTTTATGACCCCCCTCAACACACGCACACACACACACACACACACACACACACCCTTTCTTCATGAACCCCTAAGGTTTAATGACTGGTCTGCTGTCTTTGTGCTGGAATCAGATTAGCAGGTTTTTTTTTCTTTTTAGTTTTAACATAGGAGATCACACAATCAACACAATTCTGATGTTTGGGAAAACGTTGGGGTGTCCACCTGGCTTCCCTTGGTGTACAAACCTTCTCCCGGTAGAGCCTTGATCTGCTGGTGTCAGTCAGGGGCAGCTTGGTATATTCTTGGCTGTACAGACTCTTGACACTCATTGAAGAGGGTGTGTTTTTTTAACAGCAATGGTAACATCTTCAGCAATGGCTTATACTAACAATTGGTTTGCTGTAGTTTTTGCAGTTGGTTGTATTACATTTTACGTGTACCTGCGGACATTTCCTTTGCTCAGTTTTGCCAAACTGTACTTTGGAAATGTTAAATGTAAAACATCTTTAACCAAAACATGTTGCTTTAAACTTCTATGGGTTAAGGCATGGTGTGCTGTGCTGTTTGAGCTGGACCTATGTTGGTGCCAAATATTTCTGCTTGTACAATAAGGCAACTTAATTTCACATGCAAAACCGCTTAAGCCGATCCTTATCTTATGAGTGCTGTAACTAAGGGCAAACTCTTATTGTGTCTATTGCACACATATAATGTTTACACATGGAAGGATTGACCTTAACCAAGCACAGCAGTGTGTTTTGTTAAATATTTTCTTTTCGAGGAACCAGGTGCAGGGTAGAAGAGCTAATAAACAGACTGGCTTTGTGCTGTTTCATAATCAAACATGGCAAACTACAACACTTTAGCATGCAGTGGTATTGCTCAGCGCCCAAAATGAAAGCAGCCATCGATACAGTCTGTTATCACAACCACTTAATATTTTTAAACATTTGACGGACAAGAAGTGGAAGTAATCTGGGTAGTGTACCAGGCAGTTACACATCCATTAACACCATTTTCAGTCCCCTTTTTATTTATGTTAATGTGATATTATGTCTTGCTCTGCTCCAATGTGCCTTCATGTTTAAAGTGAAATATGGAGCGCTTTGTCATGACTAACAATGTCATCACATGGTTTGATAAAGTAGGCTTTTATGTTTACATATATTTGAACATTGAAATGTAAGGTTAGCAACAATATGTAGTTCTATTTTTGTGTCAATGTATACATGTTCTTTATGGTCTTGGAGATATGTCTTGTATAATCTATATTTAAACTGTCCCCTCCCCCTTGTTTTGCAGTACTATGAGATGTCATACGGGCTCAACATTGAGATGCACAAACAGGTATGTAAACGCAGCAGCCGGTGGAAGCAGCTCTGTATTATTATTATGTAGTGGCTGTGGTGCGAGCATGGGCCAGCGCCTCCATGCTGACCCATGTTTCTACCCTCATCCTCCACCGCCTGTAGGATGCAGACACACAGAGCCGCTTCCTGCAGTGAAAAACGCTGACAGGCTAAACAAGATGAAGGGCACGCTGCCTGATGGGTCTGCTTTGATAAGATTAAAGTCAAGACTTTGGCAGACTAAGAGGACGTGTTTCTGTACGGCTCCCCCTACTGTATGCATATGTGTGTGTGTGCATGCTCGCTCAGCCTGCCTACCCAGTGGCAGTCCATGCGAAGGGCTCATTAGTTTAGCTGCCACCCAGAACCGGGCATTACTCAGGACCAGAATGGCTCGACTAGGCCTGAATAGAGCTCCTAACGTCAGCAGCTCTATCCACGCCCCATAACAGACACTTGAATAGCCCGTAAAGATGTGGCACAAAGGCACCTTGGCTCTAAATGGGATAACACCTTAGGGTTTCTGTACAGCGCTTGTTTGTTTTTGGATTGTGCTGTACAGTAAATGGGCAGAATATGGTTTAGGCATGCCACCTTTTATAGTAGTGACGGCTCCTGCACCCAATTGCAGCTTTCTGAAGATATTGAATGCTTACAAACTCGAGGCCTGCTTTTTCACTGCCTAACCAGTGAACTGAATTCCCTGGTGTGACTGTGTGTCACAACAGGGACCTAATGAGTATACTGTAATCAAAACTGATAGATTCAATATTTTAACACTGTAATTACTGTATCTCTTCAGTCTACTGAACCCAGATGTAAAAGTCACATTCTATTAGTAATGGTACTATATTAAGTTGACTTTAAATAACTTAAGAATGGAACTCAATATCTTTCTGAACATCCTGCTACGGTTATTTGAGGAAAGACACACTTAAGTCAAAACACAGTTCAAAAAGCTATTGGCCATGCTTTCTTCATACCACTCTTATAGTCTTTTGCTCTCAGATAGGGATGGCACAATCCAATTTTATTCAGTACTGATATAGATACCTGCACTTTACGTATCGGCGATTCTGAGTACCAATCAGAGTCCAGTGTTAAATTAAGGTGTAATCCGCACTGATTGAGGATTACACTGGAAATCATGTTTTGTGCAAGGAACCATCAGGCTTGAACATTGCTTTCCTAACCCTGCAAAGTTGCTAAGTAGATGGCATCCAATCTATTTTAGGTCCTACATGCACATTAGAAACCTGCTGATAGTGTGGCCTAGGTAGGTGAGATATTGCTGATGCTTGTGAGTAGACCTATACATGTAAATTATTTTAACTGGATTAGCCCCATGGATCGGTAACAACTGTCCAATCATCACTGATACCGATCCGGCTTTTTAAGTCGGTATCGTATCGGTGCCGTCCCTACTCTCAGACCAAATCATTGTATTCAGCTCTTCATTTCTAGCAGATCCCCCCTCCCCCTTCCACCTCTACTCTGTCTCCCCTCAATCCACCTACTTGTCTTCTCCCATCCCATCCCTCAGTAGCATGACGTGAGGCATGACCGCCATTAGCTGTGTGATACGATGATGTGTGGGTAGATACGGGGAGGGGACTGGGGGGGCTGAGACACTTTACAGAGCTACGGGGTAGCTCTGTAAAGGTTTAATGGCATCGGCAGGAGGATGGCCTGGTAGGAAGAGTCATTCACCAGGCGTGCATGCGCGTTAAGTAGGTGCGTGTGCATTTATCAAGGTGGTGTCCCTCCCTGAGTGAGGCCTGCCAGACACTTAGCACAGCTCCAGAGGTTGGATGCTGGGCTAAAGCAGGCAAGGCCACAGGGGTAAACGGGTTAATCGAGCGGCCGTCTCCTTTGTTTATCAATAAGGCTGACGGAGTCGCCGGATGGTGGTGAATAATGCATGGTTGCCACCACACACACACACACGCCCATCTCTGGTGAAGGAGTGTTTGTGATGACATCAGTGAGAAGTAAACAGACAGCCCTCTCGGCTGTGGCCGTTATTGCATTGGAGGGGCGGGGCAGGATTATTGGATGCAGGCAGACATATTACTTCCCTTGTGTTGAAGATTTATTAGGCTGTACGGTGGAGGGAACACTGCAAAGCTGCAGCAGGATGAGCGCACATATGCACATGCTTTATAAATAGACCACCATTGAATATAATGTATGTATGTATATATGAGGCCTCATATTTTTTAATAAAACTACAGACTCAAAAGTGACTACATTACATATTAACACCCGGTGTGATTTTGCGCACGCTGATTTGAGGTCTAACACCCACCCACCCATACAGATGTGTGTCTCTGTTCCGCTGATGAGTTGCTAGCGTGCGGCTGCCAGGGGGGTGATTTGTTTTGACAGCGTCTCTTATGATGGCAAAGAGAGCACAGGGCGGAGGCAATCAGCCTGCGCTCGCTGTCAATAAGTGATTTGAATTAGCGCAGCTCATTAGGCTGCGTCAGCAGCATAACGCCCCACTGACTGTGTGTGTGTGTGTGTTGGTTTGTTCACTACCTCTGTTTCCAGTCAGACCCTGTGTCTGTGTCTTGTAATGGTACTTTGCATTGTATTATTTTTTTCTCTTCACGTTTCTGTATCTGAGAGTAAATTGCTGCACTGAAATATTAGCGAATGGATACACTGAAGGTAACCTTTGCTGACGTTCACACCGTTCTCAGGTCATCGCTGAATACCCACCTCGCCAACATGTTCATTTGTAGATCATACTAACATGGGTAATGGCATGTAGTACATAATGGTTGCCCTTGACCTGCGTCTGTTTGTTGCATGCACATATCCTGTCTGGTCCTTCACTACTTGTCAATAACAGACCAATGATTTCCAGAGCAAGTGAATAAATGATTGAACAGTGTAAAAGTGGGTTTCAAGGAAACTCATGATGGTCCTAAGGGGAGAGTGAGGGAGCAAATGAATAATTGATTGTGTTCTTGGAAATGTGTGCAAAAGGTGATCATGGACGCTCTGTCTGTTACCCAAAACAAATGGACTGAGCATGCCCACACAGCTACAAGTATAGGAGGTTGGCGACACTGAAACCAGCTTCTTTTTTGTTTTTAAAGTGATCGCTGCAGTTAGTCTGGTGTTTGCTCATTCAACAACGGGTGTGTTTTTGTTTGTAAAGGCTTAGAGATGTCTGTATTTTAAAGGGATATTGATAATCACCATATCAAAGATAAAACATTGACAATCCCCTGAACTTTAACGAACTTGCAGACAACATTGTCTCATTGAATGGTGGTTTTGCGTTGAATGTAGTGAAGGTATTCCTTGGCATGAACCACAATGTGGTAACTTGGTTTTAGCCCTGCTCGTTTGTTTTTGGCTCAAACACCTCTGGTAAACCTATAGGTCCAAGGATAGACACTTATGTCAGGCTTAAATATAACTTAATGAAGGATATCTTTTGATAGAGCCTTTTTCAGAATATGTTTGGTGTATATATGTTGGTATGTTACCGCCTGGACATAAGTGTAGTTGGCTCCCAAAGAGCCAACTCTCACCATCACATCCCACTTGTTTTCCTCGCCAATTGAATTCTCGTCAGCGTCTCTCCTCTCACTCGGGGCCTAATGCCTGGAGTGACAAACAGCCAAATGGCTTTCAGTGCACCATTGACAGAGGAGAGAGAGAGAGAGAGAGAGAGAGAGAGCACCTCTCCATGCCACATCGCTACCAGACAACCCTGAGTACCTGTAATTGTGGAGCTGCGGTGAAAAGCTTCTGCCAGCTCAAGGGCTTCTGTTTTCAGTGGCTTTAAGTGACAATAAACACTTATTTCCAGCTTCTGTCCCTGTAGCTAAAAGCACTCTTCTGGGAAAATAGTGCCTCCAAAGGAAAGTGGAAGTAATTTAAGAGTGCCACGTGTCATTGGTGATTTTTATTTTTTTATTTATTTTTTTTAAACTCTAGAATTGCTGTCAAAATGTCACCAGAAAATAAGTCATGGGTCCGTTTTTCTAAAGCGCCCTTTCATCCTTCAAACTATATGTATTCAAAATCACCGTCGGCAACAGTGCAGACTGCTTGATCTGACAAGGCAGAATAGCATGGGGTGTTTAAACTGGCAGTACGTGAGTCATGTACTGTATGTGTAGTGCTTGATGTTATTTATTCTGGATGAAGGGAATATATAAGTAGATGAGGGGATTCTGGGTGTGCTGCTGTATTGTCATTTTTGCCTCCGTACATTTCCTTCAGGCTTCATGTTCCTCCCCTTGGCAGCCATTTGTAGAGAAATGGTGTGCTATTAAAGCACTCAGCCTACTGTGTGTCATTGTATCTAGACCCCCGCTAATGATCACGGCTTATGAGTCTCCATAGACTTATTCCCCCCCCCCACACTTCTGTCTGCCTCTCCCCCTCTCCTTCCCCGCATCTCAACCCCTTCCCCACGCCGGCCCCGCGCGCTCCCAGTTATCCCTCATTAATTTCCCGTGCCGATCAGATCGACGGGCTGAAAATTCAATTTAATGACCTGCCTCTGTGCGTCTAATATGATTTTACAGGCTGTTCTGGTCAGGGCCCAGGCCCAATTTACATAATGATCAGCCGCGCCAGATAGCGTTGCCCCAGCAACAGCAGAGAGGGAGAGGGAGCAGGCGGGTGGGGGACGCGTGTACAGGGGAGCGCTATGGAGATTAGTAGAAAGAGGTTTGTTTTCGAGGGGGGCCTGAGGTCAGACGGAGGGTTGAGAGATAATTCCTGACAGGCGAAGCCCCTCCCCTCCCCTCTCTACATCACCATAGGAGTGATCACATAGTCAGTGGCACCTCCTGTCCTCCCATCTCCCCTCCCCCACTCGTGTGGGTTGGTGGGGGAGGTGCTGGAGGAGGAATGCACCAGTATTGAGGAGGAAAGGCCCTCTAACCCCACACACACCTGCTGGGTTGTCTCCTCTAAACCCTCACAATCAATTAGTTCACCTCCTTTGCTTCAGTCAAAGCACATTAGCCTGGTGTCAAATCAGAGGTTTTCTCCCCCTCCCAGTTTTTCCTCTTCTATTCTGTGTCCCCCTCTTCCCTCCTCCTCTGCCTGCGCACCTCTCCATGGAAACTAGAGACTTTAAAAAGGAAAAGGTTTGGTGGGCGTGTCCCGGGACACAAAGTGTATCCATTTGTCCAGATGTAGTGTTGCAAAGTGCTTTATGCCAGCCTAGCCTTGCAGTATCGCCTTACTGTCTCTGCTAATATTCCTGTGTTCAATACCAGTGATGGCTCCAAGAGATGGGGCTTGTGAGTTGTCTGCCCTACCCCCTCTGTGAGCAGTAATTGTGAGGTATGGCCCTCGTTAGGCTTTCTCCAGCCAGATGGCATTAGCATATATCAGCCTTCTAATGAAATAAAGGCCCGTTCTAATGGAGGCGGGTTAGAGGGAAGGGGGGGTCGGAGCAGTTCCCGTTTAGTTAAGAAATGGATGGTCTTTCTAAAAGCTTTGAAAAGCTTTTTTGTTTCTATGTAGTCCCGCTAGTAAATCTCAGGTGCCCTCACTAACGCATTTCTTTTCTCTCTCTCTTGCAGACTGAGATAGCCAAGCGTCTCAATGCAATCCTGGCTCAGATCATGCCTTTCTTGTCACAAGAGGCAAGTGTCACCACAGCTATTCTTTATGGTCATCTGAATATTGTTATTTATGAAGTGTTTTTCTTTATATTGTGAGTGTAGTTATTGCCAAAAATGCAGCCTTCTTGATATAACAAAATTGAGCCTTAATGTAATCTTCTAATCCTGTGTGTTTTTGTTGTGTTCCTCTAGCATCAGCAGCAGGTGGCCCAGGCTGTTGAAAGAGCTAAGCAGGTGACAATGACTGAGCTGAATGCCATCATCGGGGTACGTGGACTTCCCAATCTGCCTCTGACAGTGTGTATACCCCTCTTATTCCTTCATTTGACCACAGACCAGGGGCAAAACTGCAAGCATAGAAGTGGAGTAAGAGTGAAAATCTAATGTAGTCACTTGTTAGTGCTGTTGCTTATACAGCAGTGCCATCTGTCCCTTCTCTGTGCAGGATTGCCTCTGTCCCTGATGGTTTACAACGCTCTTGATGTCGAGCTGTACATGATGCACAAATACAATGTTGACTGCTTTAACTCCCATGCTCTGTTGCTTGCCGTGCGTGGTCGGTGCAAAGTCCTTGAAAGCTGCTCACATCTGATATCCCACTGGTTAGGCAAGGTTCAGTTCACGGGGGCTTGTCTCAGATTTCACTTTGGCTGTACCGCTTTAACCGGATAAGGGGATCCAATCCACCAGCTTGCCCCGTACCTCTCACCCAGAAAGTGAGGGAGGCGTGTGTTCTAACTGAAGCATGGAGGCATGTCTGTGAGGCCAGTGGTAACCCCTGTTCAATCTCTTAAGGTGGGGTGCCTCTGTTTCAGTACTGGTTATAGAGGACTTGAGTTTAACATCATTCATAGACTTTTAATTATAGCAGCAAACCCCCCACCCCAATAATCCACTGTGACACAGCAGCCTTCTTGGTGATTGGCATTCCCACTCTGAGATCAGCGCCATCTGCTCTTATTTAAAAGCTCAAAGGCTAGCTGGTTTTTAATAGTGGGCCTGAACCCGGACTGATAACTAACCCCTCTGATTAGCCCTCTCTGGCAGAGGTTAGCTAGCGGTTAGCCAGTCCCAGTAGCAGGGGTCACTTCTAATGAGAGGCAGATATCGAAATTCAATTAATGGAAATGAGCCAAGAGCTCGGCCCCCTGTTTTCAAGGTAATTACTTCCTCTCCTTCAACTGACTGTCTGCTGGCCTGGCCACACCCCTTCCTCAATTTAAAATGGGCCACCAGCTCATAACGCGCACACACACACACACACACACACAGGAAAACTGGCTTTAATTAGATGGAAGACATGACAGGTGATCAATCTTCCATGTTTCCCTAGCGAGAGCGAGCCAATGGTGTGGGCTTGTTGTCATTAAAGTCCCATTGATATTTGCTGACCAACAGGCTATGGCATCCTGCTACAGTAATTATAAAGGAGACTCCTGGATTGATTGTACGTAGGGTGTTGGGGCGTGCACACACACACACACACACACACATTGACATAATACTTTCTAATACCTGACACTGCTATAGATTATTTACAGTACTGCTGATGCAGCATGGCTCATCGGAATGCTTCGACACACTGTTCCCTATGTCTTTAGTCATGCGTGTGTCTAGACTTTACTATTACATTTGATTGTGTTGACAATGCCTTGACATGTTGCCATGGCAGAATGGTGCTTGAGATTAACTACGATTTGAGAAGTATTGTAGTATCTTAATATTTCCATGGTGCCGTCCTCATTTCCATGGTTCAACTCAGTTCAAATGTGTGCTTTGATGATACTGAACAAGTCACAGTTGGTACAGTACTTATCTGTCGGGGTAAACTTGTATGCAAATGCTAATATGTGGGACGCACGATGTAAAAACTGACAATAACTGGTGTTGTTTTTTGCCCGTGCCCGGGCTAATTTGCTTGAGAGGAACTCTTAGTCAGCTTTGCATGTTTTCGTTGGTTTTGCATGTTTCATTCATTTAATAGGTCCCCATTTCCATCTAGCCTGAGTGTGTTTGAATGTGTGCCAAAGTGACAGCCCCTTCAGTGACATGGCTTGGCTTTGCATACTGTATACATCCAGCTGGAGACAATTGGTGTTTACAGAAAGATGTCTGCTGTTTGAATCTTTTGTAGTGTCCTTGAAGGTCTGCAGACCAGTGTGTTGGTGTGATCATATCACCACTGAGTATCTGTCTTCATTTGGTTGACCTCAAGTTTGCAGTTTCCCCCACACAATTGGTCCTATCATGTCTGTTTGACCTTTGCATGCTTTTAAAAATATTTGTCGTCTTCTATGATACTGGTGTCATGTAGCACTGTAGCTCTTACATGAGTAAGATACTGTCATTTGTTTTAACCCCACCAAGCTGCTACTCATGGTCAGGCAGGAGAAAACATGGTTTCTTTGTTTCTGTGTTGGTTTTGTAAAGGAAAAGGAGTCCTCCATGGTGCTGATCAAGTGTGAGGAAATATGACCTTGAATTTAATCTCAATGCATTGTGAATGCACTTAATAAAATTAATGAACCAGTAGCGACAAAACAGATTGCAGTGTGACCACATTGCCTATGTAAATATGTATGTATGTATGTATATATATATATGCCTTTACATACACATGAAGGTTAATGACATCCCATTCTTAATCCATAGGGATTAATATGGAGTTGGCCCACCTTTTGCAGCTAGAACAGCTTCAACTCTTCTGGGAAGGCTGACTACAAAGTTTAGGAGTACGTTTATGGGAATGTTTGACGCTTCTTCTAGAAGCGTCAGGCACAGATATTAGATGAGAAGGTCTGGCTCACAGTCTTCGCTCTAATTCATCCCAAAGGGATTGTACCTGGTTGAGGCCAGGAGTTTGTGCAGACCAGTCAAGTTCCTTCACACCAAACTCGCTCATCCAGGTCTTTTTACGGACCTTGCTTTATGATGTTGGAACAGGAAGAGGCCATCCCTCACACCATAATCCCCCCTCCACCAAACTTTACACTTTGCACAATGCAGTCAGGCATGGAAACCCATTCCATGAAGCTCTCTACACACTGTTCTTGAGCTAATCCGAAGGCCGCACAACGTTTGGAGTTCTGTAGCTCCTGCTGAAAGTTGGTGACTTTCAGAAGTTAGTGCACTGTGTGCCTCAGCATGCGCTGACTCTGCTCTGTGATGTTATGTGGCCTACCACTTCATTGCTGAGTTTCTGTTGTTCCCAATCGCTTCAACTGTGTTATGACACCACTAACTGTTGACTGTGGAAAATATTTAGTAGTGAAGACATTTCACTAATGGACTTATTGCACAGGTGGCAACCTATCACAGTACCATGCTTGAATTCAGTGAGCTGAGAGTGACCCATTCTTTCACAAATGTTTGTAGAAGCAGTCTGCATGCCTAGGTGCCTTATTTTATACACCTGTGGCCATGTAGCTGATTGGAACATTTGAATTCAATGATTCGGAGTGGTGTCCCAATATTTTTGGCAATATAGTTTATGTATAGTGTGTGTGTGATCTACCACATCCCTGTATATGTTCAGTCAGGGGCTTGTGGGGCCCGTAGAGAGCGCCACCACCAGCCAGAATAGCAGTTTCAGAGCGTTGGATGAATGTGCAGTCCAGCAATGATTGCCAGATTTGCTAGCTAGACTGCCAGGCAGTCAACGGTGGTGATGCTTGTTCCACCTGACAGCACCGATCTGGGGGGAGCCAGCTTCGCCTAGTTAACTTTAATTGCCTGTTTCCTGTGGAAGTTGCCTGTGCTCGGGCGGCATTTATCCATAATGAAAAAAGATAAGTGTGAAACGAAGCCAGCTCTTTTTCTGTGAATATTGAATTGGAAGCAATTTCTTTTCTTTTTTTTGTTTGTTATTTCTTTAATATATTTTGTAGCTTGCCCCAACCCTCATATTTTCTCACTCTCTGCTCAGCCGTGGGTTAATGATGCTTCCTGATGATGATCCCGGCGTGCTCTTCCTCATTAGGCACGCTCAACAGGGACGTCCCTGCCTCTAACGCCCGCCTGCCTGCTCCTTAATCTTCTTACTTCCTGACTTTCACTCGTCCTCTTTCTATTTCCCCTGTTCTGTCCTCTTTCACTCCAACTTTTCTTTAATTTTCACACAAATACGCCTGTTTATCACACAGCGCAATATCAGCTTAACAATGCTGAATCTCCAGCTTTCCCTTGTAGAGTCTAAGGTCAACCTCCATATAATAAGCCTGGTAAATAATGGTAAGGCTATTCCCCACTTGGAAAGAGTGGGAAGTCTTACCACAGTCTTTAGATGCGTTCTGTAATGACTGTATAAACGGGGAGGTTATTGCTACAGCATTGGGGGGAGGGGGGTGCTAAGTGTTGTTTAACCTTGTTTTAAAGCACTTGCTTCCCTTCGCTTGAGTGGCTATTTAACTCCTGTTCATCAAGCAAACCGACACCCACTCTCCCAGACTTGTTCGCCTGTGTGTGTGTGTGTTCAGTGCGTTTAGTGGCATTTTGTTGTCAGCGTTAGCATGGTTTCTTGGCTGTACCCAGACAGTTGGTGTTGACAGGTTTTCGGGTTGCACATTATCTGAATTATGGCGGACTGGACTGACAGGTATAGCTGCATTGTGCTAATGAGCACAGTAATCCTGCCACATTGGCATGTTGTCAAGAGACTGCCATCCGCCCACACCCACTGACGATCCTGCTCATTGTTTCCTCGTAGTGTCTGAACGTAGCCTCCATCAAACACCTGATATCTCCACCAGCCCAAATATTAAACAAACATGTCCTGGGATCCTTCTGTTTTCATGACCAGCTAATTATAAGCCCGAAGGTAGACTAAGGATGTGTCTCGCGGCCAATTAACAAAAAGAAATTAAACTACGTATTTTATTACCCGTTACAAACTGTTATGTCCTTTGCTAGGTCCTGTAAACAGGGCCGTAATGTGAGAAGATGGCACCCAGCCTTTGAGTGCTTTCCCAGCCGACCCACTTGTCTCCTCTTCTCCCCACCCCCACCCCCTCCCCCATCTCCAGCAGCAGCAGCTCCAGGCCCAGCACCTCTCTCATGCCGCCCACGGCCCCCCTGTCCAGCTGCCCCCTCACCCCTCAGGCCTGCAGCCCCCCGGCCTGCCCCCCGTGACGGGGGCCGGCTCAGGCCTCCTGGCCCTGGGGGCCCTGGGCAGCCAGGCCCACCTGCCTGTGAAAGACGAGAAGAACCACCATGACCTGGAGCACCGAGGTGAGGGACCCTGCCTGCCGTGCCTTAGCCACTGTTGTGTGTGTGTGTGTGTGTGTGTGTTTACTGAGGGCAGCTTAAAGCTATAGTAAGCCATTGGAAGATAGGACCAACAAAGTGGTGCAGACCGCACACAACAACAACGCCTTAGCTTCTGTTGTTTTGAGCTCTAGTTTAGCAATGCCAATGACTTACTTATTATTTTTTAATTTAATGTTTTGTTCAAACCACTGTAACTTGTGTGGAGTGTCTGAAAAGCGGTCACATTGCTCGGCGATGGCTACACCCATACTAACATTTGTTTTAATTTTCCTCCTCCCGGCCCCTCATCCTTCCACTCGCCGCTGGCCATTCCTCTGGTGAAAGAGCGCGAGTCGAGCACGGTACGTTGATCTCCTCCACCTCTGTGTCTCTCTGTGTGGCTTATCCCTTCTGGTGATTAGACGGGCCTTAAGTCTACAGCTCCATAGACATCTTTGTGCTGTGGCTGGAAGCACATAATGAAGTCTGGCCAAATAAGCCAGCGCCAGTCTATTCCAGGTGGAAGATGACTCCGATCGCTGGGCGAGGATTAGCCGCCGGGTAGCTGCTTTAATTTCAGCCCAATTAAAAGTGACTTTGCGTCTCTCCTCTTCCCTCTCCTCACCTCCACAGGATCGTCTGTAGCTCCTTGTAGTCCGTATGTCTTTCCTCTATTCCTCCTTCTACTCTGTTCCGTCCACCTGCCTCCCCACGTTTGTTGGGCCGGCCTAAATCTCTGAGCTTACCGAGGCGTGACGTTGTGCTGGATCTGCCCGGCCAGATTGAGTTCCCGGTGACTGGCCACCCTGAATGGGCCCACTCATGTCTGAAGGGAACGCGAGCGCTCGGCCCAATCTCCTGTGGTGATTAGTGGTGGCTAGCGCCCCCCCCCCACCTGCTCCGACCGCGTACTACTCTTCCGGTCCTCTTGTGTGTTTGCCAACCAACCACAGCAGTGCCCAGACTACAGAAGCCGTCTTCATAGCTGTAGAGAGGTTGCCAGCCTGTCCGGGCGCGGGGTGAAGCTCCATGCCACACTTCTAGGCTCTCACCGGGGGCTTCCTGTGTTGCTGCTGTTCTCTTCCCCATCTCTCCGTCCTGGCAGCGTTGTGTTCCCTCTCTTTGTTCGCCTGTCACTCTGCTCCAACGTTCCTCTCTCTCTCGTCTAATTGTCACCAATGCACCCGCTCAGTCATTTTGTGTTCAGCCATCCGCCCTGCCTCGCCACACGCTGGCGTTCCCGCGTGACCACTCGCGTAAGGCAGGCGCCTGCAAAACGTCTGTTTGACGTAAACCCTTTTGCCGGCCCCTGCTTCTGCATGTGCTTGCATGTCCAGAGCTGGAGATAAAGGAGGATAGGAAAGCAAGCTGGGTTATTAAGTCCGCATGCGTGTTGTTGCGGCGAGCACTGTTGCTCTTGCCTGACCCATTCACACAGAGGCTCTGTCAGAGGATTGGATGTGTTGTCTGTTGATACTCCTTGCTCCCGTACACATGCCTCTGCCTCTCACTTGACGCTATGCATCACCATGCATGATGAGCTGATGCTAATGGCCTGCTGTACCATGTCTTTGCACTGGCGTGAGCTCCAGGGGTAATTTGAATCCTGCCACATTAGTTGTGGTTTGTTTTTGTGTGTCTGCTCGCCTGTTTGTAATCAGTTTGCTCAGCTGCCCAGTCTTTCTTCCTTGTGCCACTGCCTTTGGCTGTAGCCATGTTGAGCCTTCCCAGAATCCTTTCTGCCTCCTGCACCCTTCACTCGGCGCAACTGAATCGACCAGCATTGGACGTTTTAATTCCATAGTCAATATTGTGACTGCTCTGGCCGGGGAGGATGATCTAGAGCCTTGCCTGGCCCACAAGCTTTAAGGGTTCCCTGGGTTTCAAGGGGCTGTTACTTACTGCATTAAGTCATGAGGTGATGGAGCATTGCTCAGTGTTGTAATACAAATGCATACATAGTAGATATCTTGCTGTCAAACAGAAGATGACAGAGCTCTCTTTACCCATTACATGTGCCTGTTGCATGCCATGAGTAGGTGGCACCTGGAGTTTGTTCTTGGCCGTTTATGGAGGTGGTGATGGAAGGGGAAGCGCGTGTGTGTGGAGACTGACGTGTGCATGTTGTCTGCAGAACAACTCTGTGTCTCCGTCAGACAGCCTACGGACAGCTAGTGAGAAGCACCGCGGCTCCTCGGAGTACAGCCTGGACTCCAAGAAGCGCAAGGTGGACGACAAGGACAGCATGAGCAGATATGTGAGTGCTGCTTCGTCGTCGTCGTAGGCACAACATTTATGGTGTTAAATTAAGTTAGAAATGCAAAGTCGCATAATTGTCTATTAAGGGGTGAGAATGCATTTCTAACCTTTCAGGAACAAACTCCTGCAAAGCTTTAGTTAATGCCTTTTGAAAATGATAAGGGTTCAGAACCGAAAATGTTCTCCATATTCTTGTTAATGTTCTCCATTCACGATCATTTAGAATATTAAATCCTGCTTAAAACGCAGAGACAATATTTCCATGCAACTCCTCCAGCCTATGTTCTGAAGCTATGCGTGCCATGCCGTGTGTTACAGGACAGTGACGGGGACAAGAGCGACGACCTTGTAGTGGATGTGTCCAACGAGGTGAGTGTGTGCGCGCAACGCACGGCCACAAAACACACAGCACCGTTTGTCAAGCGCCTGTAGATCAACACCTCTCACCCAGGAAGCCACTAATGCTAGCCAGTATGTATGTGCATGTTTATCTACCACCGCCCGCCGTACACGTGAACTTAAGCCAACGTGAGAGAGGTGTAGTGACAGGTGAGCTGTGTGTGTGTGTGTGTGTGTGTTTTATCTGTTTGCACATGTGGGCCCAGTCTGTTTGACCGACATGCTGAAGCCAGAGCTTCTCCTCCGCTGTGTTTGTTTGTTCAGCATTTCTCCCTCCCCCTCCTCTTCCAATGCGCTCTACAGGACCCGGCCACTCCCCGGGGAAGCCCCGCCCACTCCCCTCCAGAGAACGGCCTGGATAAGCCACGCGCGCTGAAGAAGGACGCAGCCCCCAACAGCCCCGCCTCCGTGGCCTCGTCCGGCAGCACGCCCTCCTCCAAAGCCAAGGACCATGCCCATGTGAGTGTGTGTCCACTGTCATGAGGACCTCGTTGGAAGCAGGGTGGGGCTACTATCTCAGTCCCCCACCCCGTCCTCCTCCTGGGCTTGACCCCTCAAGCCCCTTTATGGTTTACCCAATTTATTCTCCGGCCATATGCCGTAAATACCTCAATAATGCCCCTTGTGAGTGTTTTTTGGGAGAGGGGGCTGGTATTTAGTTGTATATTAGATAGACGACACGCCCCCCAATGGGCCTGTGACGGTGTGATATAATGTACATAAACTGACTCGGAGGACCAGCTTCAAAGACCCCCGCTGCCTTCTCTCTTCCCTGAGCCGGTAGATTACAAATGAGTAACGCACCCACCGTCTCACTGTAAAGCCCCCCTCCCCAAGTTCTCCAAGCAGACACTCTGCATGCAGGCTCATATACGCTCACCATGCAAGTGATGCAGTGTCACTGTTGGGATTAGATTACTTTGATCCTCCCACTTGGTGTCACTCTGGATTAACCCCCACCTCTTTGTGGCTCAGTGGAGAGTGTTAGGCACTAGCTGGTTTCACTGAGGGAGAAGTGAGCATAAAGCCTTTTTAGGAACAAGATGCTGTGTACCAATACGCCAGCATACATGCTACATCGACAGCATTTATAAGACGCTTCTATCCAGAGCGACGTCCAGTTGGTACATTTGCCTGTAGCTGAATAGTCCATACGGTTCAAGTCAGCGATCATGCCAGCAGCTTGTCATCAGAGCTCACACGCCACACAGCGTGCCACACAGGGTTAAAGAGCGTTTTCCCTGTACAGAACGACAAATCGTCCACACCGGGCCTGAAGTCCAACACGCCCACACCCAGGAACGAGGCACCGACGCCGGGCACCAGCAGCACTCCCGGTCTCCGGCCCCTGGCCATGAGTAAACCGCCTGGCATGGAGGCACTGGGTGAGTCCATGGGCAACTGTCAACACACACACACACCTAGGGGTGCACAATATATTGACTCAAAATTGTTATTGCAATATAACGTGCAATATAATGTTGCAGAAAGTATGCAATATTCAATTTTTAGCAGGGTTTTTTGCCCGATTGTGGGTCCGGTTTGCCCCTGCCGACAATCGTGAGGGGCAAGGCTGGTCGGAACCGATCATCTGCCAAATTATCTTGTAGTGTAAGGTGTTTACACACTGAATATTATTGTTGCTGACTGCTCGGAGGCTCCCAAAATTTGAATCATAAATATCAAACATGTTTGATATTTACGATTCAATTTTTCAAGTCTTTGTTAAATAGACTTGAAATCCTATAGTGCTGTGCTATACAACTCCGGCCCTGGAGGGCCGCACCCTGCATGTTTTAGATGTCTCCCTGCTCCTGCTCACCTGATTCAAATAAATGAGTCGTTATCAGGCTTCTAACAACCTTGAATCAGGTGTGTTGGAGCAGGGAGAGATGTAAAACATGCAGGGTCCTGTACTGTTTGGCCAGCTTCAGTTGTTTGTTGTAGACAGAACAGTAAGATGTGTGGCTGAGGAAGACGACGACACAATGGAGACAGGAGAGGAAATATTGGTGGCTAAAACAATGCCTCCTCGGTAGCTTGGAATGACTGTTGTTGTACCAGTCCAATATGAGTGTCGGCTGAAATAAACCCATATGTTGTAAGATTAAGATAACTTGTTGTTATGAATGTATTTTGTTGCATTTTCCCTTAAATTTCGTTTTTGATTCCCATAACTTATATCAAAATGAATATAGATATTGCAGTTTTCATTATAAATATCTAATATCACATTTTGTCAATATCATGCAACCCTAACACACAGCTTCAGTCAGCGGTTGTCAGAATGAGCCACACATTAATGAATGCCCTCATTTCCCCTGCTTCCAGCTGTGCCGGCCCTGCGCACGCCATTGTCCATTGCCAACTCGTACGCCACGCCCTTCGCCATGATGGGCCACCATGACATGAACGGCTCCCTGACCAGCCCAGGTGTTTACCCAGGCCTGCACATCTCCCCCCAGATGAGCGCTGCAGCCGCTGCCTCATATGGGCGCGCGCACGTGGTGAGACAACGCCTCAGCCGACCATATGCTCTGGTGTGATAACTAAGCAAGGCTGCATTCAACTACAAACTATGGCGGGCAGAATCGAATCGCACACTTAACCCTCGCACTGTCCTAAGGCATTTCAGCAGACCAGCAGAGGGAGCAAACCGCGAAATGTCATATGTCCGTGTTGTGGTTGCTGCCCTCTACTGGCAAGTGCACCGGGTCATTTTGACCCATAGGACAGCGCGAGGGTTAACTTAATTCAGTGAGATTAATAAATCAGTTAAAATCTAATAAGATGCCAGTTTAATGCAAAGTTGTGTATTTTATTTTTGGAAAAATATTTAGGCTAAAGTTTAAATTTTACATATGATACAATCCCATGTAAGCCAATTTTTTGCAAACCAGCATTTCCCAGCATTTCTTTAGATTTCCATAATGCCGTATGCCGTGTTTCAATATTTCTTAATTCCAAGATACAGCTTGCTATATGTACATAATCGGGTGTGGGGACTACTATGACGAAGCCTTGGTGCCTTTTCTTTGATGTTACCTAGTATGCTGGAGGCATAGAAGACATACCCCATACCGCACACAACACACCCCAAAATGCATCTTGTATTTGCAAATCTCCCAGGCTTTCATTAGCATTAGCAAGTATGCTGTTGTAGCCTTGTGTAAAGCACTCTTCTTTTTCTTCATGCAAATAAATCTGTGCCTTTCAAGGAATTTGTCTGGAAACGGCAGCCGAGCGCTCCTGTGGGCATATTGCAGATCCAGCGAAAAACAAAAGTGTGCACTTTGGCAGTTGGCTTAGCCTAATTAAGCATAGCAGGTTATTGCATGTTTGGCTAACCCATAGCACCTCTTGCATGTGCAGGCCGCGTTCGAGCCCCACCCTCACATGAGAGCCCCGGGCCTCCCAGCAAGTCTCACTTCCATTTCCGGAGGAAAACCGTGAGTATTCACCATCCACACTCTATTCTCCACTTGGACTGCCAGCTAATGAGCTAATGGTGATCAGTACAATGTTCATTCAGTTTGATTACTGTGAAAGTGCTATGCTAATGTGGAGCTTTCACTGTTACTGGTCAGTTCTTCCCTTATTAATGTTTGCTACTGTCACACACCCCCCCCCCCCCCCCCCTGCTCCTTCACAGGGCTTATTCTTTTCACGTGAGCGCTGACGGACAGATGCAGCCCGTGCCCTTCCCCCCAGACGCTCTGATCGGGCCCGGCATCCCGCGGCACGCACGCCAGATCAACACGCTGAGCCACGGGGAGGTGGTGTGCGCCGTCACCATCAGCAACCCCACCCGCCACGTCTACACGGGCGGCAAGGGCTGCGTCAAGATCTGGGACATCAGCCAGCCGGGCAGCAAGAGCCCCGTGTCCCAGCTGGACTGCCTGGTAAGCAGCCTCTCACCGATGTCGCGTTTGGGCCTTGCTGGAGGCCCTGCGTTGGTTTCTTTGCTTCCTGCAGAGAGAGTGAGTGGCGGCCACGCTTCCGAAAACAAAGCTTTGATGAGGAGCGCGCCACTCCTCAGTGTGAGTCACCTACATCCTGGCGTTTCCCAACAGACGGAGGACACGTGAATAATTCAACAGTGTCTCAGTGCTGTGGTGCAATAATCCATCGGTGGTCGGCATCCTGCTGAGTAATGATGTTCTGATTGGCCAACCCTGTCTGCCATTACCCAGCCCATTACTTCCCTTTCCGACTGCTTCCCATTCCTCATTTTGATACTGTTCCTCCACGCTGCTCAGCCCACATGCCCTCCAAGCCACTTAAAGCCAGGTCAGAGTGTAATAGGGTCTTATAAAGCCATCAGGGTGCTGTTTTCATTCAGCCAGGAGCCTCCCTGTGCTGCTATTGATCTCTTACTTCCCCTCGCGCGGCTGGATCCTGGCCAACCCCCCCCCCCCCCTTCCCCATGTGCTCTTGTTAAAGCTGATCTTCACTCTTAACATGAGAGAGCGGCAGCAGCATTGTAAAAACTTCACTTGTCAGGGCAAGGCCCTTCTTCCCCTTGAGCAACTAAGGATGGGCTTTATATCTCCTTGTAATGAGTCACGTTCTTGCAGGCAGCTACGAGTATTTGAAAGTACTATTTGTCTATCTTAAATATTACACGGGACTGTACATTACTTGAATAATTTGAATAGGATTCAGAAACAAGGTAACTCATGCAAGTTGAAATATACAAATACATTTCTTTGTTTATTGTGAAGATAAACCTTTTGCTGTCAATCTTATAGGGCGTTTCTATTTTGCCCTGTTCTGCAATATTTGTCTGAATATAATATCTCACCTCATCTCCCATCCTGTTCCCATATGTTTTTATGTTCCTGTGCTGTTCGCTTCTAGTGAAGTTGTCGTTCTACAAATAAATGCTAATTATTCCGCCACTAACGCTCCTGTGTGTGTGTGTGTGTGTGTGCTTGCGCTCCAGAACCGGGACAACTACATCCGCTCCTGCAAGCTGCTCCCTGACGGCCGCACCCTGATCGTGGGCGGCGAGGCCAGCACGCTGACCATCTGGGACCTGGCCTCCCAGACGCCCCGCATCAAGGCGGAGCTCACGTCATCCGCCCCGGCCTGCTACGCACTGGCCATCAGCCCCGACGCCAAGGTGTGCTTCTCCTGCTGCAGCGACGGCAACATCGCCGTGTGGGACCTCCACAACCAGACTCTTGTCAGGTCAGTGCACTGGGGCCCCCACAGCCGCCGTAGCAGTGGGCTGGGATGCATGGCTATGGGATGCAAGGCATGGTTGCGTGTCCCTCACTGATTGTTTCCTGCGGTCTCTGTGGGCCTGCAGGCAGTTCCAGGGCCACACCGACGGGGCCAGCTGCATCGACATCTCCCATGACGGGACCAAGCTGTGGACGGGCGGACTGGACAACACCGTGCGCTCCTGGGACCTGAGAGAGGGACGGCAGCTCCAGCAGCACGACTTCACCTCGCAGGTTAGCAGGCCCCGCCCACCTCGTCTGCTCAGACACACTGACTTTGAATGTGTGAAGCTGACGTCTCCCTGTCCCTGTGCAGATCTTCTCGCTGGGCTACTGCCCCACTGGTGAGTGGCTGGCTGTGGGCATGGAGAGCAGCAATGTGGAGGTGCTCCACCACACCAAGCCTGACAAATACCAGCTCCATCTGCATGAGAGCTGTGTGCTGTCCCTCAAGTTTGCCTACTGTGGTAAGACTCCCCTAAGTGTGCACACATGTGTGTGGTATATGAATCCAGGCAGCGTTTTGTTTGTGCGTGCGTGCACTTTGTGGTAGAAGTACATCTCTTTAAAATGTATTTGTTCGTCAGACAGAGAGAAACTATGATATTTATGCACCTTAGTTATTTTTGTCACCAGTGCATTTCGCTCTGGTTCACTATGCCTGTAGGGACCAGCTGCTTTCTGAGTTTCAGATAAATTAGGTTCTACTGCAGTGTGGCATTCTGTTGTGTGAAGAAAATGGCAGCATTTGCATCCCTTCTTGAAGACCTCCCACAAAACATATCTACAACACTGCGTAGCTAGTTCATTATGCTCACTGCTTCAGACCATGTGCTGTTACTAATGAAATCATTAGCCAAATAGTTTAATTAATCAGAAGGTGATTTGAATAATTACAGAAGTGTAAACGGTTTGGGTTCTCCTTCATTATGCTATTTTACGCCTTTTTGTTTTAGTAATGATTGTGCCCCCCCGGCCCTTAATGAACAAGGTTATTACCAAATGCTATCGAAGCTGTAACTATGGATTGTGTGCATGAAGGCTTATAAGTGTGTGTAAGTGTGACAACCTTCACTGCGTTAATGGCCTCACGTTTGTGTTCATAGGAAAATGGTTTGTGAGCACAGGGAAGGACAATCTGCTGAATGCATGGAGGACTCCATATGGCGCTAGCATATTTCAGGTAACGCAACACAACAATGCCCGCAAAATAACTGCACAAGGCACTCGCTTGCTCTGATTGACTGACTAGGGAGAGGTGGTGTTATCGTACCACTTGACCCTGTTTTTTGTCACAGGAAGAGTTATAACCTCAAGCCTACACACAGTCTGTTCAAAAATGCCTTATTTTCAGGCTTTAGGTTTTGCTAGAACTCTTCCGCTCTAGATTAGGTAAATAAGAAAAATGGAGCATGCATTGCTGTGGTGCCCTTTGTGTACAATAAAAATGTTATTTGCTTTGTGTGAAGGAATATTTGATGGTGGGGAAAAGAGAATGTAGGCTAAAGGTGAAATACATTTGAGATACTAGCATCCAAAGATTATAGCTTGTCACTTTAATACGATGATCGTGTCAGTTTATTTAATGTCTGATTGCTAAGATTGCTACAGCATTCAGTCAAGTTTCTTACGTGAAGTCACGTCATAGAGAGGCGGTTGTATATTAGACGTGCAGTATAGCACAGGTTGCATTGATATGTATGCCAACAAACGCTCGTTAAGGCTGTCTGAAGTCACAGAGGCACTAAACATACCAAGCATTCAAAGACCACCTTGATGCTAAAGCCTGCCAGCATGGTTGTGGAAATAAAACAAGATTGGCCTCTCATGGCTACTTCTATAGTCAAAATGCTAACGGCAATTTCTTTTGAACTCCACAGTCCAAGGAGTCATCGTCCGTCCTGAGCTGTGACATTTCGGCAGATGACAAATATATTGTGACAGGCTCTGGTGATAAGAAGGCCACTGTCTATGAGGTCATCTACTAGAGAGCACTGGAGGCTCTCTGGAAGCTTCAGCACTTCTAGACTGACTAGCCCTCCAGGTTCTCATTCATCCTGCCCCTTTTCATGGATTGGATGGGTTAAGACCAACTATGGATTGGGCCAGCCTTTTTTCTCTAATGGAGTCAATGGAGTTTGGCCGCGTATACCTGGATTTAAACTAAACGTATGTGCATTCAATTTTTATTTTGGAGGGTTCTTTTATCTTTTTTTTACTTTTCTGTGCTGTAATGCAATGAAGCAGCGCTTCATCTGAGAGCCTCTTTCCCAAGACGTCTTGTGAAAAGTGTACATAATGAAGTAAATACATTTTATATAAATATATATTATAAATATATATATTTTCATGTTCCAGGTGTATTTGTGGTTTTGTTTCAACTCTCCTTTCTGATGGACACATGCGCAAGAGAGTAGAAAGGATTAGGCTTGTTTTTTTTCTTTCCAGTTTTATTCCTGCTAGATTTTCCTCTGCATATTGTCTGGGCTGACCTTTTCAGAAATCAAATACATGTATTTCAAATTAAGAGAAGAGCACACCCTGTGTCTGACATTTTATGGAGATTAACATTCAAAGACATTCTGGGACAATGGTCTTATGTAACTCAAGTCTGGTGCGATCTACATTGTGGAGCCTGCCGGCTCAGGCAGTGCCACGGTCGTTTCCGTGATATCACAGGACCCCTGTGGACTTATCAGAGAAGACTGCTCCAGAAAAGGAGTGGGATGTACATTTTAATGGATACTATAAGAAACTTTTTTCTCTCTCTCTGTGCTCGCTATGTGCATTTCGTGTTCCTCTATGGGTTATGGGAAAAGTTTGATGTTTAACCCATGGAATTTATTTGGCCTCGGAGCAGTGCAGTAGGTACTAGCTTAGTGGCAATGTGCTCCTGCCAACTCAACATGGATTTTGAAGTGTACCATTGACTCTTAACCAGTCGTTCAATGATCATTTTCCGCTTTACCAACCTGCTTTTTTCAATGTCTCTCAATCTATAATGTTAATATTTCTGGACAGGCTTTCGTAGTAATAGGCGGTGTGGGCCTTCAGGGGCTGACTACTTATTTGAGTGCTCATGTTTGCTGCCCAATCTTTCTCTAAATGTAATTCTGTGCCTGTAATTGCTACCATGGCGACAGGGAGTGGCACTTAAAACTGTAATACATGCAAAGATTGGCTTCTGGCACAACATTTTTAACAGTCTTATGATGAGCAGACCAGTGAATGACCTGGCTCTCCACTCTGCTGCTCATTCCAACATGTCCCACTGTCAAACCAAGGGGGCTAAGATGTGCTAGTCTTTCTGATTCACACCAAAGTATGTAGCAAATACTGTCAGCACTGAATCGAAATGTACAGTTGTTAATAAATCAATAAAAATCACGTTTTTGTAGAAAGGCCTGCTTTCTTGCAGCTGACATTCCCATGGCTCAATAGCAAATGCTGGTGACCTTTTTAGACGATGCCATGATTTTAAACTCTCATATCAATGTATAGCAACCCAGTGCTGTGTGAGTTGTATGCTGAAACCATAGCTAACATAATATAGACATCAATGGTATGTTTTAAGTCTTCTCTGCGGTGGACTTGCATAATATTCCTGCCACAATGCTTTAAGAAATGTGTGAACGTACTGTATGGCATTTAAAATGTGCAAGAGGAGAAAATGGCTGAACTAGTGGTGTGTTAATGGGCTTGTATTCAGACAGGATGGTTTGTGGTTGCAGGCCTGCTGACAAGGCTAATGGTGGGAGCTATATGAGACATAGCCAGGCATCCGCACAGCTTGCCAAACCGCCAGCACTCGCACCATGTGACTCCCTCCTCTGCTAAACACTTAAACCACAAACGCAGCAGACACACATTTAGTCACACAGTCCTATTTACACCCAGGGATAAGGAACACTGACTTGTTAAGGAATTTGTGGCTTAGCATTAACGGTTGTCCATAAATGGTGTGAGGTCCTTGCAGAACTGGGTTTGCGGAATACTGATTTGAATGCCCGTCAGTAGGGCCAGTGGATATAACTAGTGATGTAATTGCTCATTTTCAATTTGGTGTAACGTGTGGTCAAAGCTATAGAATTACAAAATATTACACTACAGAAGAAATGCTGTTACACTAACTGTGGGGCAAGAAAATGCCAGTAAATCTGTGGTTTAAGCGGTCGCCTGGTTTCTTTCGCCTGCTTTACTGTTCACATAATTTACTCTCCTGGAAAATCTGCCATTTCTGTCTTGGTTGTTGGATCTGGTCTTTTCCTATCTGACATAATCTACTGTTGACGTGTTATGAGCGTAGAGGCTGCTTTATTGTGCAATATCAGATGGCTTATAAGTTTAGAGCTTGTCAGTGTACAATATGATCACAATAAGAATGCTGAGACCGTGCTAGGTCGTCTATCTTTATTGCATGACAGGTTGTACGACATGATGGCACTAAGATCTTGAAACAATCTGCCACAACATACCAGCCATTACTTCTACGTATGTGCGGCATGGCTCTGTATACAAAGCCTTTTCACACATCTACTCTAAGCTATATTGGATACAACTGTTGACGTGGAAATTATTATTTACAGAATGATCATTTGAGTGCAGAGTAAAAGTAATTATCTTCATTCAATATGTTATCTTGGTCTGTTGGTTCATTATTGCTCTAAAATAATTACACTGTAATTTGACAAAACGAGCATGAATCATACAATGAATTAATTGCTTACAAACATCTATTGTATACCAATGCAACTTTTAGCCTGTTTCTAAACAATATTTGAAATACTGTTGTAATTCTGAATAAACACATGTTAAATTTGTAACTACTTTGCTAAGTGCATCTAAGTAATGTATTGTGTACAGAAAAAAACACTAATCTCTATATTATGTAATGATCTCTCCTAAATCTACGTATTTAATTAAGAACATGATCAATTATGTTTTATTTTTTGGAATGCAACTCAAGCCTCAAACAGTATCTACCTCTAGTGACTGCTGAATGCTGGTAGTGTATAACTGGTGCATGGCCATTCACTATAAGAATAATGTTGTCCCACTGTAGCTGATTTGCTACTGCAAACTGACCTCTGTTTGAAAGCTGTACGGACAAGGTTGAGGGCAGGTGAGCAAGACAAATGGACGTGCTGTGGGTTGCCACAGTCCAATGTTATCTGGGACGAACGTGTTAATTGCATCCGTGTGTGTGGTGGGTTGTGGATGGTAGTTGAAACCCAAGCAGTGTTATTTCTCTAACTGCTGCATACACAATCTCAGCTTTGCCCTAAATATATATAGAGACAGCTATGTAACATACTGTAGGTGGTAGGTCTTCCCTGAATCACCACTCTGGCTTTAGCTGAGGTTCTGGAGAGAGAACACCTCTGTTTGCTTGTTCTCACTCTGCATGTCTCTCTCAGAGTAAATCTCTCTGACGTGACAGCCCACTGCTTTCGCCTCATTTCATCGCAGCCCCGCCAGACCAAGAGCAAAACGGTCACCCTCTATCTTCCATACCGACAGTTTTTCAGTAAAACCCCCTTTTATGTCTTCACGTCACTCTCCTATGGTATCACCAAGTACGCCACTTCTTCATTTTATTTCCAGCCAAGTGGATGGTTCCAAGCACTTCGATTGGGGGAAGTGATAGAAGGGGGGGGGAGGTATTTGGAGTGTGAAAGATTATCAAGTGTGTGGGTGTGTGTGTGTGTGTGTGTGTGTGTGTGTGTACAGGTCTTCAAAGAGAGTGGAACAGGGAGAAAAAATGAGACCCCAATCCACCTCTCACTCTGGATAACCAAGAGGTTGGAGAGAGAGGTGGGAGATTAAAGGGATCTGGTGGAGAGGCAGAGAGCCCTGCCTCAGCCCCCAGTCACTCCCAGAGGTCATTTGGGTCTCTTTGATACCATTGCCTCTCTACTAACCTGCCCTTAAGACCAAAGGCTTTCATCAGCCTCTGTCTGACACGACAGCTCACTTAGGACCAAAGGCTCAAATTAGAGAGGAGTGTGTGCGTGCGCATAGATGTGTGTGTGTGTGTCCAGCTTTTACAGGATTTTGAAAGCTTTTTCTGTTTTATTTGCTTTGTATGTCAGTGTGAGAGACAATATATTAACATAATGTATTGTTGACATGTCTGTTTATTGGTGCTTTAAAGGTATACTAAGCAAATGTAAGGTAATACACTTTAAAGTCTTGTATACCGGTAGGTCTTCAGAGCCCTGGCTTCGTAAATAGGAACACACAGTTGTGCAGACTGCACACAACAATATCCTAGCCTTTGCAATGTGTTTCCAATGTGTGGGGCGGAGCTTCTGAGGGAGCACCCTATGGAATTGAAGGGGAGGTGTTTTTGTTATGACTGAGTTCAGAAATCATATCAGCAAGCTTTCTTCAGAATGACTTTCAGTACTATACCTTGAAGTGACAGCTAACACAGCTAAATCCTATCACACACATACATTTTTCAATCACAGACCGCTTTCTCCTTTCTTTTATGGCCGATTAAATAAAACCAATTTATTATTTATTTCAATTTGGGGGATGGTAGATATACAAAACAGATTTAGGCATGAATTAATCTATTATGTCTGAGATGATTAGTAATGTGAAAATGTGGGATTGGTACTCCTTAACCATACCACATGCGAATGTTAGCAACAAGAAAATACAGCATTTGTTTCATTCGCTGAGGTCGGTTTTACATACAAGTCATAATATGTTCAACAACTCACAAAACAATATTGTCACGTGACAATGGTGGAAAAACTGTGTGTTTACATTTTGCAGAGGCTAATATAAATATTGTAGTTACACATTTGTTGTAGTTCATTTGTGATTTATTCTTTGTTACAATGCCATAAGCTACAGTATGTCTGGAATAATGGCAAAAACGTAGTTATGGTGGTTAAACGGTGACTTTCTTGCATGAATATCTTTGATTCCGCTGCCATATAGTCTTAATTTCTCCTGAAAAACACAGTACTCCAATCTCTGTTCTTCAAAATCAGTCTCTTTTCAAGGAAAAAAGCCAAGGCACTCTCCAGTGCAATCACTTAAACTACCAAGGTGAACTGCCGGGCTAACGAGCTCAGCAAGGCAAATAATTGGTACAAATAAGTCATTAAGAGAGCGGAATAAAATGTGAAGGAGTCCTAATTGATTGTAAATGATCGTAAACGCCTTTACTCCCATCTCCATCAATTGAAGCAGTAACGAGGAAGCCCTCACTGTTAATTAGGATCAGTGGGCAAAAGAGATACTTTCGAGAGAATCCATTCCCCTGTTTAATAGGCCACACTGTCACAAGTTACACACATAGGATTATGCGTTTCTCTTCAAACTATAAAGAACTGGGTAAATATGATGTAAATAATATACAGTATATATGCTCTGTATATTTTATTCCTTAAAATATACAGCCTCTACCTCTAGCCATCTATCTTCCAAGACTGGGAAGAGGATGAGAAAACAATCTATCTCTGGGATACACTGCCACATGGGATGACCTCGCTAACCTTAGTTTGCATATTAAATTGACTGGTTTTTAACAGTGATATGTTGCTTTGGGGGCATTTATAGTAATGACTGTAATTGATAGTGTGTTGTATATAACATAACCACAAATGTGGCTGTGCTGGAATCATTAGACAGACAGACACATTGAAAAGTATGTTCTGTGTGATAGCTGAAAAGCTGAGGGTAACTGTTAATATCCATGAAACATTCTTTGAAATAATAAATCTACAGAAGCATCATGTGCATATTATGATGCAGATAAACCAATAAATACATGTTTATTAGGTTATATTTGGAATGAGTGCATGTTTATTAGTGCAGTACCACCAGTCACCACATGGCAACACAGCTGGTTCAATCAGTCAGAGCCTGCTCCCCTTGGGATGTGTAATAACATGTAATAACCTCTTTAGTAGCTTTGTGCCCGTTGTTGCCATGGTTAGCCATTTGCCTCACTTGCACTGCACTCGTCATGGCATGCTGTCAAATGAACCAACACTTCTGTACAAATTGCTTGGTGTGCCCTACGTTTTATTTGTATGTACCATCATATATACATACGATATGTATGCACTGATAATGACCTAATAATGGATGCATCTCACGTAGCATCATTTACCACCATGGGAACATATAGTGGGATGCATATCCTGTACCACTAGAGGGAGAGAGGGAGACTACCACAGAGACATTCCCTGCCCACCACTAATGACGCGCCCAATCCCTGATCATCATTTCATCAGTCACCACAGTGTGTTTATATTTGTGTGTTTGTCTGTCAGTAGCTGATGGCGGTGTGTGTGTGTGTTCGATGGGTCTAGAGGGAAGAGGGGATGTTCAACACAGATGTCTTCAGTGTGTTTGCTTGGCGATCGTGACTGTTGACACACCAAACAGAAGACGACATCCTCTTCCCACGTTAAAGACACACACATCATTGTCTAAGAAAGCAAAGTACAAAGGCAAACGCACAAATGAGTGACCAGACCCTCTATCGCTTGCCTCTGATCAGTTACAGATTGGGGGGAGGGGATTGTGTGTGCATGTGCAGAATGTTGAATGTTGAGAGCTGTTGGAAGCTAACATACCATGTATGGTTACCATGGTACCAGCTAACATACCACATTTTCACCTCCTCAAATACTCAGATCTGATTAGACATGTGCACATGAAAACACAGCTGACAATGTATTTCCAGTGATATCAATATTTTATATGCACCCTTGGTATTGCAAGCTTATTTGAAAATCATCTGATCTGATTGGTTAAATCTATCTTTCTGAGGCAGGGACCTCAAATGTTCAACACTCATGTTCTCTTACATTATGTTGTGTTACTAATCAAGTAGGCCAAGTCATACAAAGAAAATGAAAAGTGAATTATATTTTTGCATAAGACGACACACGTAATTGGACAAGAAGTTAATGTAGCCTAAAGCACACCACGTCGACAGCAGCACCAACACCACCGTGTTTGTCTGGCCAGCCCTGGTGTGGTTTACACAGGAGGCAGGAGGCTGAGCCGGATCGAGCGGTTGACCGGTTATTGTCAAACGAGCAGGGCTCAGTGGAGTGTTTACACGTTGGAGGAGAAACAGGCACTCATAATGAAAACAGATTGCCTCAATTACTAGAGATGATTAGAGTAAGATTATTTTCAGATGGAAAAAGGATGAAGTGGGCGCTGGGTGTTGGACTTCTCGCTTGTAACGCATGAGCAAGATGCCTAACCTCGAGCTGCTCCTTGTAATACTTGTATTCATTCTAAGTTGATTTGGATAACATGTAAATGCCCTAATTGTAAATTGTGTGCTGGCTGGCATAGTTGTGTTAAATGGAAATACATGGAATACTAGCCACCATCAGTATCATCATTGACTAAGAACGATTTGGTCCTCCTATCTAGCCCTATGCGAAACAAGTGACATATCCAAAGCTCCAGCCCTTTTCGCCTGTCCTGCAATAACATTTGAGCATTTTTTAAAGGCAGTCAACGGTGTGTTTTCCTGTAATAGCCTACTATCAGAGGCTGTGAAAGGGGCGGGGCTTAGGATCTGTCAATTGGGTTTAGTGTCACTTCTCTCTAAACCCCTCTCGATGCCCCAACCTACTGCTATAAATTCACCAAGCAGTCGGGCTTCCAGCCTTCACAGAACGATCCAAAATGGTCATGCACCTTTAAGGCTATACTGTATAGTACTGCTCTGAGAGACCAGATGATTGCTCGAAAATTAGTTTGAAAAGAGGAAGAAGAACCCTTGTGCGTGTGTGTGCGTGTGTGTATGTATGTGTGTGCGTGCATCTGTGCCTGTGTGTGAAAATGTATGAGTGGGTCATTGTGGTACAAGGCCAAGGAAAAGTGAGATGCCAATTTAATGTGACAAGCAAATGAGTATACGTATTCTGGCTGGGAACTGTGCTGTATGCAAATAGAGAGGCGCCATTAGAGCAGCCCATTTTTACAGCTAATACCTGCAAGCTCAACCAGATTGTTTGAGTGAGTGGCATACGAAAATACAATATTTAATCAAATAATTTAGGGCAAATACGCCATATGTCAGAAATAATGCAAAAACAGCATTCCTATTTTAGAACATGACCACACTCACATGAATTATGCATAAGGCACAAATTGTACACATACACACGTTCATAAAAAAAAGAAAACGTTGGACATCAGTGCACCCGCATAGGTACAAATGCACACTAACTGCACTAACTGACATGAGATGAGTTGACAAGCAAACAAATTGCCACAGAAGCCGCGCTGCAGGCTAACAAGCTAACAAGCCCAATGCCGCCTACCGCTAAAGATGGCTCTCCCATACAAAAGGGAGGTGGCTCTTTCTTACCTTGTGCCAAAGCTCTCCCTCTCGCCCTGCGTCTCCCACACACACACACACACACAAAAAGCATATTCCCGCTTGGCTCTGGGTATATCTCACACACCATTACCCTGGTGAGGCGAGGAGACAACCCTACAGCCGGGGAAGGGTGAGGGGCTAACATCAGGGCTAATGTCAGTGGACACATGTCAGGAGCACAGCCTCTGTCCTGGAAAAGCTGTGTGTGGTGTGACAATGGTCCGCCAGCTCTCGTGTAAACCCCCCCTACACACACACACACACACACACACACACACACACACCAGCTCCACGGTTCCCCTGTTAGCCCTGAGGGAGACAGAAAACAAGACAGGAGAAAGTAAACGGAAGGGAGAAAGGGAGGTGGCTACTAGCAACACTATCCAACCGAGATAAATGCTTTCCCGCTCTGTCTCACCTCAATGCACGGCTACAAAAAGTACATTTTTTCCATGGGAAATCTTCAGCTGTTTGTGTATGGGCTTGTGTGTGTTTTTCCTGGGAAAACCTAATATGCTTCACAGTGCTAACTGTGCTCTGTGGTAGACAGTGTTGACAGTACACAATGCCCTGTGGTTGTGTGTGTATGTTTCAGACCTATCCCAGCTAAAACAGGCTAGGCAGTGACAAATAGAGCTGGATAACTATGCTTCTGTCAGATGACCTGCACTCAGTATAGACTGGAGAAAATGCATTTGAGAGGAACTTGAACATGGAATGGACTATTGCTAGTGATTTTTCTCTGACTATTTTCATCTATGTCAGTTTCTGTGTAGTGTGGACTCTGTTTTACTCTATTGGTGAAATATATTTTGAAACAAATCTTTAACGGTAATTTGTATTGTAAGACAATTTTAGTTTCATTTATTATAATTGATTACCATCAAATCACAAGAAATCAAGAGATATACAGTAAGGGCAGAACATAGGGCGATTTTCAAAGTTTCTGCCCCCTGGGGGGTCACACAATTATTTTATAGTTTGGTCATAACTTGCTTTTTCACTAGAACAAGTTCCAAGGTTAGAGTTTTTCTTTTCGGTGAATAATAGCAATTTTACTGAACGGAAATAACATCCTGCATTTACAGTTTCTGCCATAATACATTTCTGCTGTAAACCTTGAATTATGCCGTATTTATGAAGCATTATATACAGTACGTACTAGTTCATCATTAAGGTTTTACAGCAATTTATCTAACAAAGGTTGCTCAGGTCAGCAGATTGATACCACAAGAGTGGTGGAAAAAGTTGCACACAAAGCCACTGAAATTACATTATGAAGGCATACGATTTTATTTTTTACAATTGTGGAAAGCTCACCTTGAGATTATGACCTGCATTCTTTTAACCTATCTTAACAAATATCGTGAGGTACCTTAGAAACTGCAGACGTTCTGCACTCAGACTCTCCACAGTAAGATTAGACAAGAGAGCAAGCATTATAAGAGGCCCAGGTAATTGCACTCATGTCTGACAGACAAAAGCTAATGCTCCGACTGCTCTTTAGTGAATCGTTGAGTGCCAGTCAAGGATTCTTCAAGGCTGCAGCAAATTGCATGGTTCTCTTTTTTTTCTGTGACAGCTTCTAACTGAAGGATATTATGAGTTCCGAGACGAAGAATAAAAAATAAAATGTTGGAGATGTTCAGAAGATTTATTACATAGACAATCGCTGCAATACTTTTCAAGCTCTGCCTCCTATTAAAAATAGATTTTGCTGCTTACCTTCCCTTATGTTTTTGTGCTGAACTCCCCACAGACTTTGAAGAAGACGGTGTGTGCACTGCCAGGTCTTTCTCATTGTGCACTGTGTGCTCTGGTGAGTGCTTGTGTTTTCAGGAGCCAAGCCCCATTTAGGGGCTACAGAGGGTGATAATTGGTGGTTTAGATCCTCATGAATGGGTTGCCAAGGCACGCATTGAAGACAAACACACAGCGCACATACACACAAATCATCGACTGAGTTCTCACAAAGGATTGGTTAAAGCTCTCTTCCTGCCATGCTAAACACTAGCTGGAGGGATACCATCTGGTCACCTCCCTTTAAAAATGAGACCTGGTCAAACTAGTCTGAATAAGTGACAATGTTGAAAACCCCAAGGACAATTAAAGACTTTAAGAACCAACCAAAGATGAGAAAGCTAAATATTGGCCCATTAGTCATCCCTTGACCCTAAATGGAATGTCCATTATAGCACACACCAACTGCTGAGGTATAACCAATCCCAACTCAGTTACCATTTGCATATGAAAAGCTCAATCCTCCGAATATAGCATCCAGATCGGTGGCCATGGTTGTGATTTGATGGGATATTTAGCTCCCTATTCAGGCAGCAACAAAAGACAGGCATTCAGCTGGAGAGAGGAGGGAGACCATGCTTGCTGAGCCGTCACCCAACTCATTTGTTCTCTTCTGTTTACTTAAGCCTTCCTGCCTTTTTCTCTCGTCCCTCAGGAGTGTTCGGGAGGAGACAGGAGAGTGACTGGAGACATGAATGGTCATATAAACGCTTCTCCTATGTAGCCATTTATCACTCAATCAGCATTGTAACACAATTGTCTTAATCATCACCTACGTCGGCTGAATGGGGGGGGGATCTAGTTGTCACTTTAGTGTTTGTGTTCTGCATGTATCTGCATATTGCAGAAATACTGTATGTGTATGAATGCACGTGTGTGTGCTCAAGACACATTGTCTGTCTTTATTCCCCAATAAGGAAACACTTGTGAAGCTGATAGGCCCCTCTAATCTGATTTCACCCCCCCCCACAGAGCTCCAACTCATATATTGCTAGGAGATTGCTTAGGTTTCTGGAGGCAAAGGTATTTGTAATTACATAGGAAGATTAGGAAGACATGGGCTATGTGAACTAGCTTTGCTGTGTCTGAGTGAGTTCTGGGTTCGACGACCCTAGGGTATTATAGGTGAATTTGTTACCTAGATCTCATTTCCCAATCTCCTCCAGCTGTAGTACTAACCAAATCTAATAAATCTAGTTTAGAGTTCTGGTCATCTCCTCTGTCATAACTCCATAGATTCAAATTATAACAAAAAGAACATTGTTTGGATGGCAAACAAGGCTGTGAATTTTTGCTCCATCTCTCAAACAAGATGGGGCAGTATCTGCTAAAGCTTAGGCTACATTAGCAAGGTGGTGCCTAGCATGGTGGGCGATGATATGAGGAGGGTGTCAGGCAACCATCTCATTTAGTGAGACTGCAGCAGTATTTGGTACTGCTGATTGATGCACACATTCTAGCAGACAGGCACAGTTGTTGAGGGAGTGATGACTGGGCAGCTTCAGTCCCCTGTTATTGTGCTGAGACTGGCAGGCACAAACCCACACACGATGGCATGATGATAACATAGAGCGGTTATGGCCTTCTGGTGTCAAAGCATATTAGACAATGCCTAGCAACTGTCACTTATGGACTCTATGCACCAGCCCATACGTAAATCATTACACATGATTTGCGAGCAAACAATTGCATGCCATGTGGCAAAGAGGAGATCGTCTCTTGTCTTCCAACCTCAATCTCTTTATCCATGGTCTGAGCTTGTTCTGGCCCACGGCCGTTTCCCAGGCTGTGTGTGTGTGTGCGCCTTTATCCTCTCTGCTGGGAGTAATCTGGGGGTAAAGGGCTCACTACTGTTTTTACATAAACAAAGACTTTGGGATGAAATGGAGAGAGCACTGTGGCCAAATCCCTGTGCCTGGCTGTCAGCCACTACTCAGGCACCTCGCCCGGGCACCCTGCGGGTCCTAGTAATTAAGCAGGATGGATTGTCATCGTGATAAAGGGTTAGGGCACCGCATTAGACTGCATAATCATTTTTCAATTGAATATTGATACTGAATAGCCCATGTTTGATGTGTTAGCATTTCTCAGATGGATAGATGCACTCACCAGGAAGTATTGACTTTTCTTGTAAGTTATAGTTCCTTTAGCTAGTCAGCATAACATCAGCTGGATGTTATGTTAAATATTTATATCGATCTACTTCGATTCATGTCTTCTTTTGTATGTTTTTATGTTTTATTGCTTTTGTTTTTAATTATGCTGTCTGCAAAGTCTCCTTTCAACACTGCCGGGAACTGTGAAGATCATCTGTTAATGATAATAATAAGCATGGAGGTGGGTTGTTCACTTGGTGCTGACAGCAAGACTTATGTGTAGGTGGGTCTTCTTCTGGTTGGCTTACGGTGGTTCAAACGCCTGCTAATTACTTGATTGACACCTTTTGGCACCGCCTCTATCCAGACTGATGTGCAGAGCAGAATTAATCGTTATGGTCACATGGTGACGCTGGTATTTCTAGGCTTGGAATTCATGTTTATGGGAAGAAAAACACAAATTCTGCTCAGGTATTATGCATTTGGTCTTAAAAATACACAATATAGTGTATGATACTATAATTTACACTGTACCATGTGTGCAATATGCCTTTAGAGATGTAAGCATGCCCTTCTTTTTAAAACCCATGTCTGCAGGCTATTAAGTCCTATGGAAATGTATCTGCTGGTGGGTCAACTTGCTATCTCATAACCTGATTGGGAATGACCCCAGGTGACAAGTGACTGCTTAGCCAATACAACCCCTACCGCACATCTGCAGTGTTAGAGCGCTATACGCCAATCTCATACAGCACACACACTTTGTTTGTCATAAAGGTAGGTGCCCCTGTGTTATCATGAGCCCATTACAACCACTGAGACACATACAGTAGCAGCAACCAGTCTAGATTTAGAGGCACTGGGTCTCTTGCTAATCTTGGATTATAGCACTTTCCCATCTGGGATAAGACTAGAGCTGTTATACTGCTGAAGTCACCATTGGATAATCCAGCCTGGGGAAATCATTTAGAACGGACACGGTCTAGTAATGGCACAGCCCACAGTAGCAGGGACTAGAATATGGAATGTTCTATGCAAATAGAGGTCAATTCCACTATAGGCTATTATGGTGTACATACTTTTGTTTGTGTTATGTAATGTTACATTATTATCAAAAACCAGTTAATAAACAGTATAACCAGAAGTTTTTGTGGGGGGGGGGGGGGGGGGGGGGGGGG
>JAODOY010000018.1:724753-748006 GCA_025399855.1 Forbesichthys papilliferus | reverse complement strand
TTTTTACTTCCCCCCCCCCCCCCCCCCATCAAACTAAATTAAGTTCAGACTGAGTTTCCACTTCCACGGTAAGATTTCTAGGTTACAAGCCAGATAGGCATAAATATAGCTTTTATCACACACACACAATTGTATGTGTGTGTGGTTGTGTGCCATATATTTGCAATGCCTGCTCCCATATCAGCGCCAAGTCCAAGTGGGGTAGTAGCCGTTTGTGTGTTAATCTACTGGTAGCCATCTGTCATGTGCTATCTATGCAAATGAAAGGCCAGCGACACCTTTTCCAATTTGCATTTAAAGCTCTTTGTTTGCATTTGCCTCTCTGTGATCAAACAGGCACACCAGTGTGGTATAACCGAACATAAGCCCACGTGATGGGCTCAGGGAAGACAATGGGCCCAGAGCTGACTGCATGCCCACGCACGTTGTTGCACGGATTAAGATAAGCACGTCTGGGTTCCTGTTTGAGAAGCGCATCTATTTCTCCCTGTGAGATAAAAGGGAAAAGGAAAGGCATGGATCACTGAGTGTGTTTGTGTGTGTGGGGTGGGGTCAACAAGGGGCAATGTATTCTCCCCATAACATCTCCCCCAGGTGGTCTAGTATATCTTTACATGCTTATACACTTGTATAAGTCACATGGAAAGTGTGTGACATCACAGGTGTTCCACTGATCATAGTGATCAAAGTATTGTTTTCTTCTGATAGTTAGCTTCTCAGTAGCAAACTGATTTTCTAACGTCAACATTTACCAATATGGAATAATCTGACATCCATTAACTGGACCAAAATGTTAATCCCTCATTGTTTATAGTTGTGCAAGTGACTCATTTTATTATTATTATTATTATTATTATTATTATTATTATTATTATTATTATATATGTCTTATTAAAGATATAGTAAGATATTGCAAGCTAATTGTAAGATAATATGCTTTTTGTAAAATTCTGCAAATATCTCCTCGCATTTTATTATTTTACCGTTCTCTGTGCGTGTTGAAAATATGATATGCCTAAACAGCCCTGGCTCCATAAATAGCAACCTAAACAAAGTGGCTAACACCGCTCATATCATCAAAGCTGTAGTACTACGCTTTGCTTCACGATGTGTTTCAATGTGTGGAGCGGCAGCAAGGAGGGAGTGATATTGTTTTGATTTGAGCGCAAAATTCGCATGCATTCTCGAGAATGACTCACCCTCGCTTTAAGTGTTGGCTTGCGTGTGTGCATTTGTCTTTGTGTTGTATACTACAATGATGGACAGTATGTGTTTCCTGTTGCCTGAGGTTTGTTTGTGTGTGAGTCAGACTATATAAATAAATGGACAAAACCTCTGTGACAGAGATATGTTTTCTGAAGAACGAGTTTGAGGCTCAAGCTGTGCTGGCTCTGGCCGTCGCCATCTTTGCAGCACCTGACATCCTCTTTAACTCCCAGCTATCCAAAACAATGGAGAAATGTATGCTTTAATATATTTACAGCTACTTTCCCATAGAGTTGACAGGTGAACATGGAAATTAGCTATAGATAATAATATAATAATAATAATAATCTTTATTTGTATAGCACTTTTCATACACAATGTGCAACTCAACGTGCTTTACAGTTAAAAACATCTGAACAAAGGATGAATGGAACAAATTAAATTAAACAAGAAGAAATACGAAACAACGGAAAACTAGGTAAAAACCATGTAATTAATAAAAACCATTATTGTTTGGTTTCCACCCAATTTCTTTAGAGGGCCTTGTCCCCTTTCACCCAGGGGGACAAGATACCAAATCTAGCATGTTATTTCTGTTGTAAAGTTGGACATTTTAAGATGATAGCCTATAAGGACTGACTAAATATTGGAACTATTCAAGGAACTGTGAATTTTGGAACTTTATTGTCTCAGCACTGAATATTTCCACTTGGTGTGAGTATGTATGTATGTATGTATGTGTTTATTGTTGTGTCATCCACAATACAATGTGATAAATGTGTAAAATAACAATATATAGAGAGGCCACCAGATTGTCCATTTTGCATGAGGGAAGACAGGTGTTGCAAGATTTAACAGGCATGCATCCTTCATCTGGGGTAAAATAATCTGTCTCAGGATGTAATAATTCACATGATATGTCTTTTGATTTGAATTAGTTGCCCACAATCCTCTTATAGCCCAATAGCTCAGTAGTACTGCTCAGTGACAAGTCCACATAACGAACACAAACAGCCTTTCTTGACCATTAACTCTAGCGGTTTATATATTGCATAATCTTCTTATATAGATCTGGTTCTGACCATATATGTATCACATTCATCTTGAGATAATGTGAACATCTACGTATAATGTGCTGAGTGCATGTAGAGCATGCTCCATGAAATCTTGTTTGTAATTTATTAGCTAAAAATTTAAATGTGTCTTACGGTTATACATACTATACAGCATATTCAGACAGTGTTACTATATATTCCATAATAAGAAGCATTAATATCAATTTCTTATTATTACAGTATTTTCTTTTTTTGTTACCAATTTAAAGTCGTCACAGGGATCAGTGGCACTGAGGATTAGAAGCACGTGGGAAACGCTTTACACGTTAATACCCTAATCTGAATCCAGTGGACCTACAGAGCTTGATTTGTAAAAACACAGTGTGTCAAAGCAATAGCCTGCTGCCATCTTTGAGGAGGATCCACTGCTGTCAAATAACTTGCAATAAGAAGACAGAGTGGGGGAAATAACACTGGATCATTTCAATCCTTGACTCAATATTCTTTATCCTTTAAGGTTCTTTATAATTTAATAAACAGGATTAAAGTCGTCGGTTGAACAGAGTGGAGCCAGGCTTGTTCCACATTTTCTGTTTTAGCTTGCACTTCGCACACTGAGTCTTATTAAGCCCTCACAAGATTACAGGGCCTTAATCTCTGGGAACACATGTTGTGAAGAATAAAAGCAATTTTATTTGGGACACCAAAGTCCAAGTTTAGCAGGAAATGAGCTTTCTCCATAATCTCATCTTTTTGCTTTTCCCCTCTCTGAGTAAATGAAAAGTCCCCTGTTACAGAACCAAGCACTCGCTCTCTCTGAATGTGTGTGTGTGTTTAGCAAATAACAGTGTATTATGTGCAAAACATCAAATATGAATTTGTCTTTTCATGGACACACACACATGCGCTCACACATAAAGTTCTACTTCATGGTAAATTCCTATAGACCAGGTATTAGCAGCGAAGGGATGTAAATCCACCTGTTTTCCAACACAAGCTTTCAAATTAACTACTTATTATGCCTATTCTCCTCAAGCCGTTCCATCACCACCTTGTGCCTCTCATCTCGGCAGCCTTCCACCCGTCTCCCATACCCTCCAAATGGTATGCAGATTGCCGCTTGTGTTCACTGCACTTTGTGAGGAATGCTTGGTAAAGATGACGATAAGCCAAAGCCCTAAATCCCAGATTTAGCTGTTTTATCGAGAGGAGCAGGAGCGAATAGAGCGCTTTAATGGAGAATGTGTGTACTCTTGCATTTGTGTGTGTGTGTGTGTGTGTGTGTGTGTGTGTGTGTGTGTGTATGCGTGCGCATGTGCGTGCGTGTGAGAGAAAGAGCGAGAGCATGGTACAGGATGTTACCGCAAATGCATTAGGAATCCTTTTTCCTGTATGTATCACATTTTTAGAGCCGCTGAGACGTTTAGAAAAGTATAAAGATGCTCAGCTCTAATACGTGTGATTTTAGTAGCATTGCTTTGGGGTGATTTACATTAAGGAGATCCATCATGCGTACAACAATGTAGAAGGAGAAAGGCCTTGCTAACAAGAGAAATGGCTCCTGGTCCAAGCTGTAGTGATCTATTGGCTTAGATACTGCAACCCAGAGAGACAGCAGAGAACATTACCCTTATGCTTTAGACCCATGTCCGTACCACTCGACCACTGGCCTCTCTACTTCACGCCTATGGACTATGAAACATGTTGATGACATATTGCTGTCATTATTGTAACACCATGTTCTTTGCTTATTTGCTGAATGCTGTAAGATGGTTTGTGCAATATGACTTGCTATATGATTTGGATACACCATTGATCTTTCCTGACTTGCTCATTATGTAGCTTTTAAACCCCCACACAGGTATTAAAACAAAACATCACAGTATGATACAATATGGCCAACAAAAGCCGGCACAGTGGCTGACTCTGCTGACTGATGTAGGCTATCTTATTAGCACAAAGAAGACACAGATCTGATAAATATCAAAACAGCCTGCTATGCACGTACGATACTGTATGTGCATTACATCAAAAACTCATGTAACTCATAGTAATAATGGCTAAAGTTTACACCTTATTTTCTTTTTGACATATTTAACCAATCTTTATGCTAGTGTGACAGAGGTCTGTCCAAACCAAGACTTGAACATTGCTCCCACAGATTACAGAGCAAATGCCTTAGCAAGTGATGCTGAAGCCCAAGAACTCTGGCATAGAGGTTTACGTAACAGTACATGGTGATGGGAAGAAATAGTGGGCATACTGGTATCTTTATTAAAGTGAATTAATGATGATTCATCCTCATGCATAAGTCATGTATCAATAATCATTTCAGGAATGATTCATGATGATGACGATAAAGAAAAATAGAAATGCATAGCAAACATAACTTACTTTAGCATTTTTCAGGGGAGCTCATGTCTTGCTAAGGGTAGCCATGCTTGTGGCCCCTGTAGTTTGCACCCTGTTGCACAGATAAAAGGGGGAGTGATGAGAGTCATAGCTCAAAGGTTTGAGCTACAGTGTACCACTGCACAAGGTCATGGTATTGAGTCATCTGTAAAGGTTCAAAAGGCAGGCAGTGCAGATAGGGGATGCATGCACAGCAGGGAGTCTGGCAGCTGCTGACTCACGCACACAGGTTGAATCTAAAGCATCGTGCAAGGAGCATTGTCAGTTCATCTTCACCAAGTAAATTCACAGATCCTAAGCCCCCCTTTCACCTCTCCAACCTAGTTACTGTAACTAGGTTGGACAAAACAGCATAGTAGCAGAGAGGGTACAATTTTACAGAGAGGTTCCAACGGCTTTGACTTTTTACCCTTTATGCATACCAGAACAACACTGCATGTCAATGGGGTGGTACACGGATTTCACAATACTATTGTCTATCATTTATCTCTGGGGACGATAATGAATATTTTGAGTAAATTACATTCATTCCCAAATACCTATGATCAATCTGAGGCCAAAACGGTATTTCTGCAGCGAGCTGTTTTGAGATAAATTTACTTTGTATCCGGCCATGCGTGGTAGATTTAGCTGTCTGGGCGCTGCTTACCTCCACAGCAAAATGGCATTGGTGACACGCCCACTTAAGAGACCAGAAGCGTTGCATTTGTCCTCCATTGAAATGTATTACAGTGCTCCATCTTTGTATAAATACTCACATCTTTGATAACAGGCTATTACAGGGAAGCAGACAGTTGACAAAGTTTCTGTCGGTTTCAAAAAATACTCCAACTGTTATTGGAGGACAGGCGAAAAGGGGCGGGGCTTGTGATCTGTCAGTTGTGTTTCCATTAACCATGGATAATATCCATCCAGTGAATCCGTGTGTTGTCCATCTCATGTCATATCCACCTATGACCACATGGATCATTCTGTTTCTGGAACATGGCCAACTGGTTGACAGTGAACAGGGTTAAAAAGGGCTATCGCTGCCTTGGCTGGGCTCACTGGATGACAGAAGCCTCAGGTTAGTACTTGGCATACAGAAGCTTCTGGGTCTGGCTCTGTCTCAGGGGTCGCACCTTGTGCCAATGCTAACCAGACAATTAATCAGTCACTCAGACAGTCTGTACCTATTTCCGCTGCCCTGCTATCTTTCTGCATACACACGCATACATACAAAGACGTGCGCTCGCACGCTCGCACTTGCGTCTACTCGGTTCCCTGATGCCTGTCCTAGACACTCAGGTACGCACACATCAGCATAATGAACTCCTGCGTAGACTTTGCCACTTCACTGGGTCCTCACAAGACAAAATGCCAAAACAAATCTTGTCATAATTAGGCGTAATCCAGCTCATTACCGTCTGCTTAATTATCCTATTAATAACACTTCCTAGGAGAGCTTGTTTGCGGCAGCAGCAGTACGCTCAGGCAAATGTTTGTTCCTAAATGAGCAAACACAGAGAAGACAACACCATTGTTCAAACATGGTGGCTCTGACAATAGGAAAAAAACAGGACCAGGATTAATGAGCCAGCGTGGGGCTTATCTTCTCTCTGAGGCCCTGCTTTGTCACAGGGGCGTTGGAATACAGGTAATAGACCAGTCCAGGGGTTGATGTGGGTGTGGGTGTGCATGTACGGTAGGTCTATGAATTCATATGAATCATATGAATTCAGCGTTACTGTGCAAGGGGTATAACAGTACCTGTTATTAATAATATTAATAATAATACATCATATTTTTGTAAGATTCATGTTAAACTGATAAAAGATGTAGGGGGAGATCTGTATACAGAATTAATGAGGTAAAAAATCAGACAGAATGGATAACAAATTTAAATATATAGCCTATGTATTCAAATTCAATAATTAAATGTATGTAATGAAAAGTCATCTGACATCCATACAGGAATGTACAATTCCCCAATGTTTTTTTTATTCTTGTGCAGCACAAATAAATAGCGTACACACCTAACCCTACATTCTCTGCACGTCTGTGGTGTAAACAAGCCAATCTACTAACAAGTAAGTAAGTAAGCAAGTAAGTACAATGTATTTATACACAGATAGAAATTACAAAGTGCTTCACAATAAAATGAAATACGGAAAAAGCATCAAGAAAAATTAAATACATAAAATAAGACATAAATGACAAAAACAAATACATAAATCAGCCAACAACCCTTGGCTAGTTAAAAGCCTGTTTGACTAATCGTGTCTTCAACTGCCTTTTATTAGTGTCCACAGAAGTCAAACAACCTAAAGAGGGAGGCAGGGAATTCCAGAGCCTGGGTGCCACTGCTTGAAAAGATCGGTCCCCTCTGGTTTCAAAACGAGTGAGAGGAACCACTAACAACCTAACCTCTGACCTGATGACCTAAGACTAAGGGAGAATGAAGTTCTATCAGATCAGAGATGTGTAGAGGAGCTTGTAAGGTAACCGTGTAAGGCTCTAAAGGTCAAGTCAAGTCAATTGTATTTTATATAGCCCTTAATCACATTGCAGTCTCAAAGTAAGGACCAGGATTTTAAAATTAATTCTAAAATACACTGGTAACCAGTGAAGTGATGCTAAAACATGAGTGATGTGAGCTCTTTTGCTTGTGTGAGTTAAAAGCCTTGTGGCAGAGTTATGAACAGTCTGAAGGTGGAAGAGCTCTTTTTTATTAAAGCAAGTAAAAAGAGTGTTTCAGTAGTCCAAACGAGATGAAATAAAAGCATGAATGATCATCTCCAATTCGGCCTTAGACGCAAGTGCTCTAGATTTGGATATGATCCTCAATTGAAAGAAGTAGTTTCCAATTAATGGTTTGGAGTGGTGCTCCAAGGACATTGCTGAGTCATGCCTTTTCCTTCCAATTCCTAAATAGCATACTAAATGCTATACAACACATAACCAACACCTTCTTTGTGTCCAAGTTCATTAGTCAACACCAATGTTGTACAGACCGTGTACCAGAGTTAAGCAGACTCCATTCCATCGCCTCTCTCTCATACAACACTTCATGTGTTTTTTCCTTCCCCTCTCACTCTGTGGACCAGTAGTACACAATAGTTAACAACCAGGCATGGGCTTCCATATACCTTAGCTTGAAGACAGTATTATGCCAGCCAGAGGCATACCACAGCCAGACCACTTGATGCTTCCCAGACCACCAATATCTACTGGATAATGGATAAAGACATATTGAATTCAAGCTAGCAAGCTAGGTGGATCGATGCACTGCTATGCTAACACACCCTACAAATCATATAAACATAATATAATGGCAGAAACGGCTTAAAAATATAAAAGGTACATTGCTGTATGCAGAATGTTTTATTCAGCAAACTCTAATCGTATACTATAATTCTTTCAATATGGCTGTATTTCATTTCAACATATTTTGCAATCTATATAATTTAGTTAGTTTGTTTTCATTATGAAGATGGCTACAATTGGTTAGAACCTAGCTCTTGCCTTGATGGATTTGACTATACAGTACATTCTTTGTAGCCTATTGGGCGTCTTATTGTAATGTTTTCTTTGCACTGTATGTTTGCTTGTCTCACTGGGAACATATATGATAGTTGTTGAAGGTATTCCGTAGTATGTCTAAATTTAACTTGTGATGTAAAATGAACAGGAAAACATGACAGGATGTGTTGGTGAGGCTTGTTCTGTCTTTTCCCTCTGATCTTTGGAGAACAAGACAGAGTGAGAGAGAGAGAGAGAGAGAGCGATAGAGAGGGGGGAAAGAGAGAAGGAATGATGAGATGGCGAGAGTGTTAGAGAGGGACAGAGAATGAAAGAGAGAGAGAGAGGGGGGGTGAAGAAGGAGGAGAAGGATGAGAAAAAAGAAGACAGGCTGATGAAAGAAGAAACCATGCGATGGGGTGAAATGGAGTGACTGAGGCTCTGTTTCAAAGACATAAAGAGAATGAGTTATCAAGGCAAAGGGGATCAATGGATTATTTTCATGCAAAAAGAGAAAACAGCAGACATATTGAAATCCTATTACAGGGAAAAGTGAATAATTGATGCCATCTCCTTTTCACTGACATTCAGATGTGTGGTGTCTGTGTCAGATGGGATTACAACAGGGCTGGATCTCGGAAATGTATTAATCATTCATATGGGAGCCAGAATGCTGCTTGCTTACAAAAGGAGCAAATAATCTTGTTGCTGTGAGTGTCTCATTTACCAGAGATTTTGGTGGTTGTGGTGGTTTGGGTGTGTGTGTGCATGTACTGTATGTGTGTGTGCGCGCGTGCGTGTGAGTGTGCACACGCATGTGTGTGTGTGTGTGTGTGCACAGTATATGTGTATGTGTACATGTACATGTTTATGTGTGTGGACCTTTGCATGAAAGAACATCAAACATTAGATGTTGCAGGCTATGAATACATGCACAGCTTCAATTTCCAGAATGAGTAATGGAATGATCTGATCATCCTAAGAATAAACAGTAAGGTATTTTCTAAAAGAAGAAAATACATTTAAGTTTGAATCTTAACTGGAGATCACAAGTGATCTGCTATCTCATGTAAAGCCCATGAGATAGCAGTTATTATTTACTAGTGGACAGATTCTATTTTCTGAGGTAACAAAAACAGTCTTCAATTAATCAAATGCTATGCTTTGATAGGTATGATGTAATCTACAGTACATAACGTTTTAATTTCACACCAAACAAATGCAAACTAATCTAGAAGAAGCCTACACATTTCGACACCATTTTTGTTAAATATTGAGGGTATAGGGATGCACAAGAATTTACGGCTAAAAATGATTTAGACTGAGAGGAAACTCCATATCACACAATGATTTGAGCTGGAAGTTAGCAAGAATGACTGACTCCGCCTTTAATTACACCACTTGACCAAATCAAGGTTAACTAAATCATTTTGCTTTGATACAAAGCTTAGCTAAGTGGGTGTTGTTTATGTAATGCTGTCTACAGCTGCTACTGTACAGTTTATTTCTTCTGTATGGTCTAATGGCTCCATACTCTTACAGTACATCCATTCTTGCCAGGTGCGAATATTTTAATCCTGCATAAGGATTAAGATCAATAATGTGGCTCTGGCCGCTCGTTTTCATGCCCTGACAGACAAATAGCCAGGACTCTGAACGCACCGGGCCCCGTAGGCAGGAAGCAGATGGCCTGGCTGGTCCTACCGGATAACTGGGGCCCGATAGTGCCACCGCTTGCGGTTTTTGATGAGCTATGCACAGAAGGAACCCGAACATCTGGTCTGACCATGTGGCACCTCCATTTGTCCAAGGACTCTTCTCGCAAGCCACCGCACACACATGCACACACACACACACACATAAACTCACACTGCCACACTGCCAGCTGCAGCAACACAAGCTAGTCCCAATGAATGATGCATGTTGTTGTCGGTGTTGGTGGGGGCTGGCAGGATGGGTAGTAGTGTGGGTGGTATGGCGGGGGGGAGGGAAGGGGGTTTCACTGCCCCTCAACAGACCCCCTACCTCCTTATCCTTTCCTGTGACTTTGATTAAAAATCCCTACACACTCTCGTACAACTCATGAATATGCAAGAGAGTAATAAGCCCCAACTCAAAGCAACTGATTTCTCAATTGCCTGCATTTCATCAAGACGGAGTAACACCTCAAGGGTGCTATAATGGAAAGCCGTAAAAAGAAGAGGGAGAAAAGAGCCTGTTCGCCATTAGATTGCTCCGTTATCTTAATCATTTGCCTCTTCGGGAGCTTAATTAACAACCTGACAAGGGTTCGGGAGAGAATTTGCAGTTGATTGGTTGTTGGAGGTGTTGAGTCAGGGGAGAACCTCTGGAGACAAGGATAGAGAGAGAGAGAGAGAGAGAGAGAGAGAGAGAGAGAGAGAGAGAGAGAGAGGGCGAGAGAAGCTGATTCTGCATTTGAAAACAGACTCAGCAGCCTCCATTAGACTGTTTTAATTAAACGTAATTAGAGAAGCAATTACAATGATAGGCCTGATAAGCAGCATTAAATCATTCATCCATAAATGTTATGTTAAAATAGATGAAAGGAAAAACCAACAGATGAATGAGAGTAGAGGCAGTGAAAGAGAGAGAAAGGTAGAGGTAGAGAGAGAGAGAGTGAGAGTGAGAGAGGGGGGGTGGCTGGCAAGCTGCCAACAATTAGTTGGATGTGCTCGGTTGCAGGAACCCTCTGGTGTCATGACTCATGTTGACAGGTGTACAGAGTGAATTATTTGTGTGGGAGAGTTGAAGTGTGTTCACTAACTAACGCGTGCGCACGCACACACACACACACACACACACACACACACACACACACCCTCCTTATCCCACAGCCCAGCTCTGACATAAATCCAGTGTGTTTATTGCCCTGGGGGGCAGAAGGAGATGAGATTAGACACTCTGTTTTCCCCTCGTCACTCTCCCTCCCTCTCGCCTCCTATACTCCCCTCCGCTGACTGGGTCATTTTTAAATGCCTTGTAAATGTGTCAGCCATATTAAGTGCCCATTAAAGGGCACCGCGGCTCCACCCGAGCGGCTCTGCCAGCGCACCACATCCAGGATAGGGGTGCCCCCCTGCGAAGCCACATCCATGATGCCTGGCTGCGGTGGACGCCACAGGCCATAGGTCCCATCTCTCTCTCTAGGGCCAACAGGCTTAAAGGTGACCACTCTGACTGGCCGCTGTACGGGCAGCTGACACAGTGCCCTCCCCCCCTTCTGGAGATCATGTGATATCGTTGGGTATCGACTTACGCCACATTCAGCATGCAGTAGGAATATATCTACTCTGATGGACATTTCTTAAAGCTACACTATGTAGAAAAACATAAAATAACATCTTATCATGGACTTTTACTCTGTGGCCTCACAGCAAGAAGGTCCCCGGCCTTTCTGTTGAGTTTTTCCTGTGTCTGTGAGGGTTTCCTTAGGGTTCTCCGGTTTCCCCCACTATCCCCCAAAGGAATGTTATGTTAACTCTCTCCAGTTAGTGCCGTTGACCAGAGACACTGACCTCTACCTGGAGTTGGTCCCGGGGCGCTGCCCACTGCTCCCTTGAGGGGTGGGTTAGTGCAGAAAATGTACTTTAGTATTACATAGCCTATCCACCTTATTCTTGATCAGAGATATTTCCCATGATTCATAGCGCATCTATAAGGGCTCCGGTGTTTCGTTTCCAGTTGGAGTGTTTACATCCAAGATTCTTATTAGCTAATATTAGCAGTGGTACAGTACTGTGATTTAACATGTTTTTTCGCGATATATTTTTTACCAACAAGTGGACAGTGGTTACATTTCAGGAGAATTTTTAAAAACATTTTGAGGACTGCATTTTCCTTTGCTAAACTGACAGGATGTCTCAATGGTCTTCTCTACTGTAACCTACCGGAATTTCGTTTTTCAGAAGGTGTGGATGCTTTAGGCTTCTAAATAAAAACATTATTATTATTATTATTATTATTATTATAAAAAACATTATTTTATTTTATTTATTTTAAATTACGTACAGTACAGGCAGAGCTATACTGTACAGTAGTATGGGTAGAGCACTTCCTAACTAAATACAGTAATGCTAGTTTACCAATGTCCTAATGTATTAGTCTGAATCTAAATGGTTAACAGAATGGCCTACTTCTGATACATAGTAAAAAGTAGACCAGTAGCCCCACTTCCCACCAGGGTTACAATCAAGCCAGATCCAGATTACTAACACTGGATCAAGTGCCCAGGGGCTCCTGGTCTCTGGGGAGGAGCCTTTGGTGCTCAACAGGCCCAACTACAAAGTGTTTCATGAAGGGCCCTTGTGCTGGATTATCTGGCAGCCATTGATGAACCCTATTATGATGATGATGATTATTATTATTATTATGATGATTATTATTATTATTATTATCACTGCCCACCTGTCCCCTATAGGCATATAATATGGCCATGGTTAATATAGCTTGCACATACAGTATGATGTAACCTAACATTATGGGCCATAGATAGTGATAGATGTCAGGGTGATAGATTCAACTAGCCACCCAGCTCAGTTTAAAATGTACTACTACTATAGCCTGTACAGTATATACTATAGCAACATCTTTATTTTATAATAATGTAGACCTATAAACATTACAATATGAAAAAGGTCAAGGATTTACAGACTTTATGTTTACTAGTGCATGTTTCTGTGTTAATAGAATATAGGGTTGCAACCCAGGATATAATGTTAAAATCAAAATCCGTTTAATGTCAAAATACATCTGCCTTTGCATTATGTTGAAGATACATGTTAACACGTACATATGTAGATAGAATAATGCAAGCAATTCTGTCAGGAACATACAATGGTTTGTTTTTTGTATTGAAATCAACCATTTCAGATGGATAAATCCTTCCAAGAATACATTCAGGTTGTATACATGTTTGCATGTTCATCCCAATTAGTGCAGAACTGTACATGCATCTGAATGAAAACAAAGACACACAAAAAAATAGAAATAATAAATATGAATAATAATATAACAATTACATAAATAAATGCATGTTTTTTTAAATACAACATTATCCCTGACACTGCCATTATTCTGCTCTGTATTGCATCTGTTTTGCACATATATTCTCATGCCCTTACAATCACGTCCACTTTTATTCTTAACCATAACAGCCCAAAGGTTCAAGTCACCTGCGATTCTTAAAACAGGTCACACTAAAACCTGCTTGGAGGGGCAGCGATGCTCCTCACAATCTTCAGCTTGTGCTGTGGAAACTGTTTGAATAAACCATCTGGCCAACAGAAGTACAGAAGCAATATCAGCTCACCTGAATGTGTGTAGTCACATACATTACTGTATAGTTACTTACAGCATTGTGTAATTCCACTTCTTTAGAATAATGTTGTCCATTACTGGTAAGCATTTGTTTCTGTGCTGTGACTGTACATTACATTCACATCTATTAATACAATTTCCATTTGACTGTGTATAACTTACATCATTATTTCTTCCCCTCTGCTCTTTCAAGCTCTTATAATGAAGTTTTGTGGATCAAGGCCCTCCCTATATGCTGGGACTGGATATGAAAGAGGGAGCCCTTAGAGCCTTCTCTCTCCCTCCCACTAATGAGCTGAGCTTTCAGTATGCACACTAATTAGTTCATCTATAACTCTAAGCACTCATTTAGCCTCCTCCTGCACTCCTGAGAGCTGAGGAAGGAGATAAGACTGACAAGAGCCTTGGCACATTGTTCAAGAGCATTCCCTCCCTCACACGCAAACAAAAGATACATGCAAATGCAAGCACACACACACACACACACACACACACACACGGGTATTAGGGTACAAACAACAATATACGCAAGCGTGCACGCCCGCACACACTAGCTTTGAGATGCGAAGCACTAAAGAAGTTGTTCTAAGCTTCCCACGCTCCCAATGTGCTGTGAAGGCAAAACAACTGATCTTCCATACACTTATTTTTCCCCCTCCTCTGCATAATAAGATTCATGTGTGGGGACAGATGCGTTCACTTCAGGTCCGGTCTAATTTCAACATGATTTTAACATTATGTTTTTAAAACTCCAATATATAAAGGATTCCATTGTGATTCTATATATAGACATATGGACACTTGGAACAAAGGCCCCATTGTGTTTTTAACAAATCAAACTTCATGTAGTTGTATTGTTGAACTGGCACCATTATGAATTTAGCCATACCAACCACTATTTTTGGCCCATGGCAAACCTACGCTATTTTAACAATAAGCAGGAGAACAAAAACACATTTTCAAAATATAAAAATCAATGCGAGATCAAGAGTGTAAACTATAAAGTTCCTGTGGGGAACTGGATGTGATGCGGTCATGGATACTGCCACAGAAACTCAGGCTTCCCTAAATCTATGCAAATTACAGTGAACTGGCCACTATACTGAATAACTGTCTCCTTTACTGTTTACACAGACACACCAGTGTGCATTGTTTAACAACGTTTTCTTCTATTTATTAACCAAACAAACACATCACTAGACAAGCAAATGTCAAACAACTGTATATCAACTACCACTCCCAAATGTTACGGTTAACAGTCATTATTGCCTGTATACTGAAAGAGGAAGTGTCCCAAACAAGTGCAAAGCTGAGGACTAATAGCCAATCTTACCAGAAATATGGATTCAGTGTACACTTCACAGTTTCAAACCTTCAGTATCTTCAGTATCAAACCTTTACAGTAACAGCTCCAATTGCCTAGCCTGTTGGCCACGCTCCATTGGGAAGTGCTAACAATAGTTGCCTACTGGGCATAGACCTCTGGTTCATTTTTGAACTATTGGACAGCCAATCGGTTGCTACGACTGTTTTGATCACCTCATCTAGCTCTACCACCACTTCAAAACACACCTGACTTCAACATCACCTTACTAACTCACCCTGAATGGTCCTCCAGCAGGGTGGCTATGAAAATGCTAATGAGAACAGGGTTTCCACACTATAAATCAGCAAGCAATAATCGGGCAGAGCTAGGCTACCATATGCCCACTACAAGATACAGCAATGTACATCACACCCAAACCCCCCCCACACGCACACACACTCATTTGCAAACCAATAATCATGTCCAAACATTATACGCAGAGGTGTTTTCTCTCACATAAGTAAAGCAGTTAATGTTACACTAGCAATGTAATAGTATAATCTGTATATGCCCCCTGTAGCATCCTACACATCTAGTCTGTGTTCATGACCAGTTTCTACTTCAATAATAACAAATGTGATGCCTTTGTTGTGATACATAACATTAGTGTAATTAGAGAATATATCTTTGGTGTTTTCTGTAAGAAAGACTAAACAACATTGTCTATTGTCCAAGATAGTGCAACGCTAATTACACCCACTAACTCACTGTATTCTTATTTTCCCATTTCATCCTAGCCAAACACAGTGTATTTACCGCTGTGTGTGTGCGTGTGTAGGTGTGTGTGTGTGTGCGTGTGTGTGTGTGTATTGCTGTGTGCTATTTTGCTTCATGTGCATGCTTTATATTCCAGTGGATGAGCTGTATGTGTCTGTGTGGTTATGAGCTCCCTCATGTCTACACACAAACACAAATGCACACAAACACACAAACACGCACTCACACACACACACACACACACACACACACACACACACACACACACACACACACACGCACCACACACACACTTGTCTTCCAGTAATACAGTAGGCTCTGGGGGTGATGTTAGTAGTCCTAAACAGAATGGAGGAGAAATCCACATTACACAACACATTGCTATTCCAGAATAGTGATCCATCAAGCTCCATGCGCTAAGTATCTGTACATAAACCACAATTATGCTAATGCTAATCCCGGAGACATTGAGGAGAGTGGGGTTGGATGCTAACAGCTAACGGCTTTGATGTGAGCTGCCACTTGGCAGGGCCTGCTAAAAGACTAGCATATAGGACCCCAATCTCCACCAGGTCTTAAGGGGTAAAATCCAGCTTGGTCTTGTCTGTTCCACTACTGATTACAAGTGCTTACAGCTTCTTTTTATTTGCATGTGTGGGGACCCAATCAGGGGTGTCAGTCCTCTCCATCCTCCTGGCAGGCGTTTTGTGAACATCTTCTTTATTTATTTCTTCCTACTCACCTCCTCTCCATTCCAAGCTTGTGCTTCCTTTGGTTTTGTTCTCATCTCTTTCCTGTGTTTATTGCTCACACATTGCCCTTCCTATCACTTTTGTAGAGAACCCATACCATCCATTCCCTTAGTTATCACTACTGTAGCAACTGCATGTCAAAAGCCTTTATTCTGTGCTCATAATGTGTATAAATATAAATATATTGGCTACAAGGTCATCAAGTCACTTATCTTTCTAAAGCCCTTAATCCCTTTACCGTTTAATGGAAGGCACACGCTCACATTTCACATGCAAACAAACAACACCTCCCTACAAGAAGTCTGAGGACATTCATTGTTTAAGTTCTCTTAAACAGCTACTGTTTACTATCCACTGAATGAAGTCTACTGAATTATTATGAATTACTACATGTTTTATGAAACTAGGACCTTCACGACACTGAAAAGCTCTCTGGTAACCACACTAAAATACTGTAGGTCTACGCTTCTCCTTCTAACAGAACATTATAATTTTTGTTAATTATGTAGCAGTGATTTAATTGTTGTTGAAGTACATTGCTCTTTTTTTGCTCTCATGTAAATTCCTTTGGGCCTTCTAAATAAACCAGCTGAAAAGGATTTAAGATTAGTTCAGTTAATGAGCCATCAGGCAATATAAATGGCAACTCAAATGGCAGACAATTTACAGCAAAACAGTATTACTAATATTCAGGAGGTATTCATGAAAATGTGATTAAGGTCCCAGGCTGCAAAATGCAAGAATATCCCTACGGAATTGAGTCAATAGAGAGGTGTCGCGAGAGGAGTCGAGCATGTTTTGAAAATGGTGGTTAATTAAACGCTGTTCAATAGTTTCAAAATGAACCAGAGGTGTAGGAGGAAATGACTTTGATCACCTCCTAATAGAGCGTGACCAGACCTTATTCACAAAGTGAATATGGTCTGGTTACCCCAGGCTAGGTGAGGCCTCAACTCCATACAATAATGCATGTGTTTAAAAAATATTTTAACAAACGTATGGCTTCAGAACTCATTCAGATGGCTTATTCACGGAAACAGCAGTTACATGTATAGCATGTGGACACACACACACACACACATGCACACCAAACTACTTATCAGCTAACTACTTTGATTTGAATAGCAAAACGCTACTATCACAAGATCCCTTATCTTCTTATGCAGTGTAGCAAAGAATTAAACAACTGGAGGCTTGGCTCCACAGCCTGGAGTCCTGTGAGCTAATCAATACACACTCTGTCAACACCATAATCCCTAGGTGTAATGATTGCTCACTGAAATAAACTGCGTACATTTGGGAAACAGGAGGTGGAGATTAAGCATGCTGACCCAGAGCACGTCTTCTTGTCTTTTACTCCATTCTTCTCTTCTCTTTTACTCCATTCACTAAGGAAGTGGTTGTCATTGTATACTGTGTACTATGCTAGCTGTGTAGTATGCTAGCTGTATAACATTTTATGGGAAATATAAGCCTCAATAGACACGTCTTTTCAGGAACAGAAACTATGTTTATTTGGACAATAATGAGAATGGATATGAATAATAATACTAATACTGTAATACACTTCATTTGCGTAACATATTATATTACTATATGTAAATAGCACAGGTGAAAAGTGCTGCATATAGTAATACAACATGAGCATAGCTTAGAGAACAATTCATATGAGTAACAACAAAACAAACCACTGAAATGGGCCTTGAGCAGCATTAGGCACCTTTTAACTGAGAGAGCACAGCTCCACTGGACCAATGCCTTGCTCAAGGTACTGGCACAATTTATATTCAGGGGGTTTCTTGGACATTAATTTGATGGAGGGAAACATCTGTCTTATACACGAAATACACCCCTGCCATATGCTTACACTGATAATGGTGTCTACACCCATGTCATCCACACACAGAAAGCTTGTTTTATGATTGATTGATTGTCTGATGGACTATCTAATTGGTTGACTGCCTTTTCACTTAGCAGGCTGCCTGAAGTGTTGACAAACAATTATCCTTGATATCATATTTGTCTAATTAATTAGACGTGTTTGCAACAACAGCAGGTATTTAGCTATGGCAAGACACAGAGCATTCATGTTTGTGTGTGTGCATGGCTGTGGTGTATCGGGGTGTGTGTTTCTACGTGGTTTAAGAGTGCATGTAATGGTGGTAAAACGTTTGCAATAGCTCTGTAGAGCAAAGTATTGTCAGAATATGTTTATGAATATTTCTGCCCTTTAAGCTAAAAGCTCTCTCTGGGTGCCCTTGTGGAGCAGCTATGAACAGGACATTTGAGCGCGTTTAATCTGCTTCACCCTTGATACGGTGCGAGAGGCTTTCTGGCGCGCCAGACAGATTGGGCCAGTCAGTTGCTGGCTCAGTGGAGCGCTGCATCAGTTCAGCCAGGCAGTCAGATGAGGCTGCTGTCAGCCTCCCTTCACCTGACTGGCACACACACGTCCGCCCCGACAAGCACTTCCACACTTTCCTCCCAAAGTGCCGGGCTTGCCTTCCCTTGCGGGCTGCTGCTGCTGTGGATCGTTTCATGGGTCGCCCCCAACAACGCCCCCCCAAAGGTCACCCCTCTTTCTTTTGTTTTTTTCTTTCTCTCCTCATTGAATCCCACACCTCTCTCTCATCCATTGCTTATATTCCTCATCTTCTCTCCTAACTTGCCCCACTCCCCCAACCCTTCTCTCTCTCTCTCTCTCTCTCTCTCTCTGGTTCATCTCACATCAGCCAATAGTGGATGAAATAACAGAGAAAAAACAGATGGACTGCGTGTGTATGTGTGTGTGTGTCAAGTGGGCCTTGTTCAGCGCTCCCACGGCAACAAGCTGTCATTGGAGTGGGCAGGAGAGGGCCCTTGTGGCTTGGTTCTATCAAACTGTAATCCCCAGCACATTATTACCGTGAGGTCGAGGTCACCTCTCTATCACTGCTCCAGGATAGGAGTAGGAGGGCACACACACACACACACACACACACACGCACACGCACACCTTCATTTGCTACTATTTTCATCGTTTTGGTACTGTTTTTCTTGGCAGCCCCAATATTACCTGGTCGGGCCCTATAATGAATCTATCTGAAGAGGCCAAGGCCAGCACTGCTGCTATGAATAATTCAAGATGGCTCTCCTCCTGCCCCTATCCCTCATGCCTGTCACACACACAAGTCCCTGGGGGGTGGGGGGCTGTGTTGTCCCACCATATTATGCAAGAAGATTGGAATCTGGCAAAAGATTGGGTCTGTAGTGTGTGTGTGTGTGTGTGTGTGTGTGTGTGTGTGTGTTTAAATCAAGGTATAAGGTTTCAATTATTTAACTAGGACTTTATCTATCTTCAGATGCGCAAATACAAGCACACACACATGCGCGCATGCGGGCGCACACACACAGAATACTTTATATAGATTACGTTGTGGCGGTTTTCTTCTTGATATACACTGCAAGTCAGAAAGTATAGTAACAATGCTAACTCCACATAATGTATCTGCAGAGAAGCTGTTATGATTAATGTCCTGTAAATGTTCTAGAATAGTGGTTATTGATGCAGGTAAGAAAGGAAAGAAAATTGGTCCTCAACTCTTTTAATTATACATATAACGTCTTGCTCCTGGTTTCCAAGGAAACCAGCATTACACGTTGATATGAGTGTAGGGAGAGAAGTCATGTTTACCCCAAGTAAAGAGCTAATCCTTCAATAGATCAGCAATCAACACATAATGTTCCACACTGACATTGCAGTTAATAATTTCCTTAAAACATTATTGAAGTTATTGAAGGGTATATACTATAAATATAATAGCTAGTACATTGTAATTATTTCAATGCAACATTTAATTGTTTCATAATATGAAGTATAACTTGCGTAATGTGCATGTCAACGGTTCCCTGGTTACAAAATCACAATGTTATATATTTATTCACTTTAAACATTATTCTATTTTGGCATTCTGATTCTGTTAAAACATTATCATGACAAAAAATGTATACCTTCTTACAGGCATATATCATATATCACATCCTTGACGTAAGCAGGTCTGCAATCTTGTGTCAAGAATATAACATACTTTAAAAATAAACTGTAAACCAACAATGAGGTCTTTGCTATCACAGTGGGGAAATGTGTCAAATGAATGCACTTTGTATGATGGTGTAAGATATGTATGATAATGTATGATAATGAGTAATACAATGGCTGAAAATATATTTTTATTAGACACAGAATTTATGAAGAGAGGCAAAACTAATGTGAATATATCATACAGAACAATAAAAGCAAATTGGTTTGAAAATAAGAAATCCCAATGTATTCATTGATTCATTCAAACATAAACATAAAATGAGTTCTTACTTTCTATTTTAAGGGTTGATGGGAATACTGAAATGTGGCTGTTGTATTTTTAGTACTATAGTAAATTTGACTTAGAATAACAGAATAAGATTGCAAATATGAATGTGTTTCCTTAGGGATCTGGAAACATATGGCATAAATCTATGAACTACACAGAAACCTCTGCTGCAATAGCAACCAGAACATCAGTGAGGAACAGCTGACAATTATTACACCCAATTGACCTATAAACCTTCAAGAACACAAACGAATCAAAAGGCTTTGTGTGTGTGTGAGAGAGAGTGCTCACCATGTACGAGCAGTATGTTATTGTGCTTGCTTACATACTGACACTGAACACAGCCTTGTCATTGTTCCCAATGGAAGCTGTACATGTTTGTTACACAGTGAAATGACTGTTTTATATTGTAAAGTCTGTATGTGACGCTAGGTGCAGCTGTGTTCAATCAGTACCCAGTGTGTGTGTGTGTGAGCATGTTGTGTTTGTGTGTAGTCATGTGACGTGTGTCGGGCAGGGAAGGGTTTGCTAATGCTGCTCTCTCTGTAAACACCATGTTTGAGAAAACAATTGTGTGTGTGTGTGTGTGCCTGAGTGGCAGGGTGCATTTCATCACGCCATTAGCAAGCTAGCGAGCTGAAATGGCTTTTGGTGCGTCTGGGAGCACGACTGTCTCAGATCAATGATTGTGGCACTTCTCAAATCAATGAGCGATGTTGTAACTATGGGGACTCATCTGTGCTCCCGGGAGAGGCTAGGAGAACTGGGCGGGAGAACGCTGGTGAACATGAGGATAGATATACACAGGCAAATGATGGAAAATCTATAGACAACAATGCATCATCAATGGAGCCGGTGTGTGTGTGCGTGTGCTTGTGCGTGTGTGTGCGTGTACATGTGCGTGCGTGTGTGCGTATAAGCGGGTGAGAGAAAGATGAATCCAAAAGCATCGCTCTCTTTGATTGCCTCGTTGCACAGCGAATTTCAAATAGTTCACTCTGCAATAAATGGTCCAAACGACAAGGCTGCATGTGTCTCTCTCTCTCTCTCTCTCTCTCTCTCTGTGGGTGTGTGTGTGTGCTGGATGATAGAGAGAGAGAGAGAGCGAGAGAGAGCGAGAGAGAGAGGACAGCCTGACACATTTACCTGTTTAATGATGTCATCTGGACCTCTCCATCCTGCTATCCTGCTTATTCTCCCCCCTCGGCCTGATGTGCCCTTCTTCCTCTCCTCTTCCTTCCTGTGTGTGTTTGTGTGTGTGTGTGTGTGTGTCTCTTTCTGAGGGGGGGTTAGGGGTGACACATGACTGTGCTTATCAAGAGCTGCCACACTTGAGCCCTGAGGTTTGGGAATCCCACACACACATGCACGCATGCACACACACACACACACACGCCATGTGTATACTTTCTCTCCTGTTAAAGCACACAGGGGAGGGAGTAGGGCAGATATGATAATACTGTAGATATAGTGCAGGGGTGCACAGGGAGGATGGTGATGATGGTGGTGGTGGTGATGATGAAGGCAGCAGGAGAAAGAGAAGTGTTTCTTTGCTTTACGTACATTTCCCTGACTAATGGAATGAAAGGAGGAACAAGCAAATTGTGAGAATTACGCAGAAAAGGGTGGAGGGTGGAAATGGTTAGGAGACCTTTTATTTGTGTGTGTGTGTATGTGTGTGTGTGTGTGTGTGTGTGTGTGTGTGTGTGTGTGTGTGTGTGTGTGTGCAAGCAGCACAGTCTGACACAAACAGAGCACTGCTAGAGGAGCTCATCTAAATAAACCATCACACACCTACCGGAATATTCTGGCTTCTCTATAGCACCGCGGAAAGGGATTGTCTCCAGAATGCACACACGGCACACATATTCACACACTTAAGCATGGGTATACCAGCTGCACACACAAGAAACGCATTTCCTGGAAATAACATGGTTTTGTTTGAAGATTCAGCTGCGCTGACTTTTATCATAACATTATCTATAGTTCAATGTAGGCTTCAGCCTGTGAAATGTGTTGCGGCTGCCCTCTATAAAAGCCCTATGCCCACCACCTACCTTCCGTTGACTTAATCATCTAGTGCCTAACTAACTTGTGGGTGCCAAAATAAAAGTGCTAAGGTGAGCTATGGCACTTAATGTCAGCTCGCAGAGCTGCTGTTCATCATTAAGCGCTAAGCGCCTGGTTTCAGCTATGAAATGGCACCCTGTTTTATTAAAAGGCGGGTGCAGGAGTTGGCAGGTGGTACCAAACAATACTTCATCCAGCAACCCGTTTAGTCAATGGTCTGGCTGGCATGATTACCCAAGCGTCACAGCCATGGGGGACACCTCCATGCAGTAATACAACGTGTGAACGCTATATGGCCAATGCATGCGCTTTCCTCAGTGTTTGCCTCTGTTTATAGCATCCTCTTAATTACGTTATTTAACACACTGCGCTCTGCACTCTGAAGGAAATACATCATCCATCCATCCATTTTCATCCGCTTATCCAGAGTCGGGTCGCGGGGGCAGCAGCTTCAGCAGGGGACCCCAAACCTCCCTTTCCCGAGCCAC
>JAODOY010000018.1:703319-718227 GCA_025399855.1 Forbesichthys papilliferus | reverse complement strand
TGAACAGAGTTCACATGTAATTGAACGCTGTTTTCTCAGACATATTGTTATTATTCGGGTTAGTGTGTCTAAAATCTCTGCATACAGGCTGCGTTTTTGCAGTAGTTGAACTATTATGAAACCATTTGCGACAGGTGAGGCAATATCTGCGTTCAAGATTGTGTAATGTTAATGTTCGAACATACTGTATATGGCAGTGGTGGACTGAACAGGCTACAAAACACATGTACAAAATCGAGAAGAGTTGATTTGTGGGTTGCACAACTTTAACATGGCACCAAATCGATCATTTTTGTTTTGCTGCTGCTTAGTTATTTAGTTAGGCTAGATGCAATCGATGAATACAGTAGGCCTACATGTCACTGAGCAAAACTTGCCACGCCCATTAAACCCAGCAAACGTCTTTTGAAAAAAGTTTAAAAAGTGTTACAAACATTTTCTGAAGAAACACTGAACGTGGCATTTGTTCATTCTTAACATCCCAAGTGATGGCGCGCAAGTAAAGTTGAGAAACTTGTGGTGGGCGCTATTGAGAGAAGACCTAAGACAGCCTACTGTCAATGTTGGCCAGGCACGTCAATCTATTAAATGATGTAATTAGTGTATTTTTAGCATAACAGACACATATTTATTTTATTTGAAGTTGCAGATTATTGCTCTAGAGTAGCGTCAGATTAATACAAAAATAAATAGGCTACATCACAGCTACCTTCCCATTCCTGTAAAATAGGGCTCCCCCACATACAAAATATGTATTTAAACACTGTAAGGATCACATTTTCTAAGCACAATTACCTTACCAGCTAAGCAATATGTTGCTTAAGTAAAAGATATGAAGAAAGAATGTAGACAAATGTACACTTGAGAACTCTTATTCAACAGCCTTTTATCAATGGGTTCATTATGCATCATAGACCTAGTTCTTAAGCATGAGCTTTGAGAAACCTAAAACTTGTCTTTGATAAGCATCAAGGAACATCTTTTCTTCTGAGCTTCTATCCCAGTGTGCGCTAGCTTCCAGGCTTTAGAGAGGAAGGGGGAGACTGAGTGATTACAGATGGGAAGACTCTACTCTAGTGACAACAAACAAAACAACAATGAACATTCACCTTATGAGACTGTGTTCATGAGCTCTCAATCCGTCATTTCCATGTTATGAAATAATTTGTATGCATTTGCTATGGACTGGTTTTGTTCTTGGCAATATAATTAGATTATTATTCTGACAGCACCTGTGCTAAAGGGAGCTGGATTTGTGGCACTGGTAAAAGTAGATTGTGGGGAGAAAATAAAAACTTTAATGCTTAAAATTCCCTGGAGTTCTTTTGAAGTTGAGGTTTGAAAGCAGACATGGTAATTGTCCCCAGGGGTCTTAGCTTGGGAAGTGAAGGAGCTGTGTGCTAAATAGCGGTTTTTAATGTAAAGCAGTTTGTTCACTCAAACTAAAATGTGGAAAGAAATTGTAATTTGATCATATTCTTTCCATTATGTTTGTGCTATGAGTCAGTACGTGATTTTATAAACACTTTTTCTATAATTATAGAAATTATTTGAACAATCCTAAAAAAGTGAAATTTTTTACTACTTCAATTGCTACCATTACAATACCCATTTCCATAAAACGACCCTTTTTCTAACGTATCATACACTTTTCCAATAGAGGCTTAACTGTGAGAATGAGAAGGAATCCTTTGCCAAGGAAAGCTTGTTGAGTCTGAAAAGCTTTGACTGTTGTGAGGCCGTCTTGTTTTCCCCTTGCCCCAAGGCCCACCGCAGGAGGTGAAGTCATAAACATGGCTGGGAAAGTAGAGTTGTGCTAAGTGAGGAAGCCTGTTTAAATCTCCCTGCGAAAACCTGTCATCGTTAATGCTAACAAAACAGATAATGTGTGACTTGCTCTTTACCAACATTTTTGTGGAAGTGATAAATTGTGTTTATGAAGAAGTCGAGGAGAAAATATGTCTACAGGAGAACTTGAGTAAAACATTTATTTTGCTAGATGATGGAATGGTGTTGTGTTGAACATGGTTTCATTCATCTTTTCAGTGAACAACCTTTCATACATTTATCAACACACCATTATTGATGCTTTTACTTTAGAAAGACAATTTTTGTTCATCCGTTTTAGTTATAGTAATTCTTAACTTAATTTTGTATTCTGAGCTTCAGATAATTAGATGATTCTCCTTGCTCTCAATATCTGAATATGAATAATATAATAATAGTCAAACACCAATGTTCGACGCTCTTAGTTTATGCTCATTCTCCAACTTGACACCAGTTGATTGTGTAGGTGAAGGAATCTGTTAAAATGTTTTAATCACCACTATGCACACCTTAATATGCTTGAGCTATAGTGAAAGCGGCAGAATGAGCTGCCTCTTTATGCGGAACAAGTTAATATTGATTTGGATTAATCGGACAATGGCACTGAAAACGCCTGTGTTCGCAATGTTCTTCATCTGACTAAATTCATGTCAGTGGTTTAAAAGTGTCATGCTGGTACGTGGATGTGTCTGGGCACCATTGTTGGTTGGGTCTGCAATGTAATACAAAGAATGATATTGCTAAATATTTGGAACTGAATGCTTTGTGTAGAACCAGAGTAGAACAGGCATAACAGCCAGCTAGTTAAATCTATGCTAAAACAATGAATGTGTCCTAGCATCATACGCATAAAAACAAAAAATTACACCAATGTTGTGAAACAGAAATTGTGATATAAAATCTTGCAATTTTCACTGTAAAATCCCTTGTATGGCAATGGTTGTCTTCTAGTACAGTGCATCTGATCATTGAGGGTGAACTAACCCATAATCTTTACACCAGGGTAAATTATATCCTATATTTAACCACTAACCTTTTTATTTCTTAACCAGAAGGTAAAATAACCTATAAACCTAATCACCAATCTTAACCAGCGGGTAATCAAACACCTACATTTAATCGCAGTAAACAGAAAGGGATCATTGAGTGACAGACTTAATCATTTAGCCAATCAGAGGCAGAGTAGGGCGGGCCATGGCGGCACCTTAGTAGGAGTCGTATTATTGCCAAAAGAAATTATGATTGTGTAAAAGGGATAACAGGCATGTTTTAACTGTCATGTGGATCATGAATGTATTATACTATAATATAGCTTTATATTGTTTTAAAATGAATTGCTGTTGGCGACCAATTTGGTGTATATTGTCAGAAACAGACTGACAAGATTTTTTAACATCACGACATGTAAACTGTAGACATAAATACAGTATACAAAATTATCATGTTCATCCATTATTCATCAGATATTTCACCACAAGCCTTGGACACATATGCCACAAGTCGGTTAACTTCAGTCTCTTATCAACTAGCGATGCTAAGGTAACTTAGAAACAACCATCTTGTTAAGCATTTCAAAACCGTTTATTGTTGCTGAACAATACATTACCGTAATGTCCCGACTATTAATCGCACCCGTGTATTAACTGCAATTTATTCACTGTTACGTCATCGGGTTGGAGGCATTTTTATGTTCTTAACAAGCCAAGTTGCCAACAAACAGCATGGCTAAAAAATCTGTGTTATTAATATGTCTGTGCTTGCAGGAGATACGTGAACATGCTCAAGTTATGTGTATTTTGTGCAGCTTCCTACAGAGGGATTTACCTGAATTTCACAAAAAAAAAAGCAAAATAATTTTCCTTTACTGTTCATATTTTAATTCCAAATTCAGTTCAGTCCGGGCATTTAGTCAGTATGCTACCGGCAGGTAAAACGCAACGGTGTGGTCTTTAGAGAAATAGGCTGCATAATCTCACCAGATCACCTTTACCACACAAGATTAAAGCGAATCGTGTGTTTGGCGTGTAGAGTCTGTTCCGGGTGCCACTTTCTATCTACGATCACATGACGCCATCTGGCGACTTTTGGAGCTAGTGCGTGCTAGCTACTTTTTGTTGGACAAGAGTTGGCAACACTGTTTTTATCTGGCAATCGCTTTCTCTCATGACACCGGCAATATGGAATATTGCATGCATTATCAGTTCACATGCATATTCCAGAACCAGCAACACAAAACCTAATTCTGCACAAGTTTCGTACAGACTTTGAAACGCGGCTCCAGAATGTATGTGAATCCGAGAGGGCACCAAGACATGTTGTGATCTTCTCTTCGATGGATGCAACACACTGATGTTCTATGGATGCAACACGGTCACTACTCGGCAGCATGCTAAAGAAAATGTTATATAACACGTGGACAGCTTTCAATAAATTGAATGTATTTTGTACATGTTATCGCACATACTGTAGCCTATACTCTCACCAATCCGAAGCCAGCAAGACCATTAACTGTCGGAAATTACCTGGACTAATCAGAAACACTGTTTTTTTTCTATATCTGCTCATTGGATTTTAGCCTACGAAAAGAAGTATGAATAGCTTTTTGTCAAGAAAGCTACCAGGTCATACCAGACAGAGTGCGCGAAATAGGCTGACATGTTAATTGGACAGCCTAAAGTTGGTATTCTTTTTAAAATGACATGCATATCTTATTCACCACATATGTTGTCTTAATTCATAAATAAAGTAGGCTAAGTTTATTTAGAGATGGTTAATACAGAGCAGTTTGCAAAATCAATGTGTATTAACTGTGGTTAATAGCCGGGAATCTACCGTAAGGTAATACTGTTACTGTGTTGTTTAACATCACACTCTTGATACTGGACCACCCACAGTGTGTTACTTATACGTTACCAGTTATCAAAAAGCTAGTTTGCTGGTATTTACATAAATGTAAGTAACATTAACATTTCTAGCTACTAGTTAACCCTAGTAAACTTGAGCTTTAATGTTGCAAGCTGGGACACTGGGACGTTGCCATCAAAATGAATCTCAAGCCACTTACTGTAGCATTTCTGAGGCTGGGGGTCGATGTATCGATGTGTGCTGCTATGTGCCGCTGACAGCAGAGCAGTTCATTTTCAATGCTTGCAAGAAAAATAATGGCGTAGGTTCCCAAAGGTAGTTCTCAATAAACCATGGGTGAAAATACTTAGATGAGGGACAGTAATGATATCCCCTTATAACATCCCAGTGGGAGCCAAATCTGAACAGCCTTCTGAAACATAGCTGACATAGGCAGCCCAAAATAAACTGACTGGGTTGTCTTATTTTAGCTCCAGATAACCTAATGTAGCACTTTAGTAGCAAGTTGTTTTTTCATATATTTGCTTTAAGCATTGAGAGGATCGTCATTAACTTTACATGTTGAAATGGATATATCTTAGAATATATTTGAACATAATACATAATCTTGGGTATAGTACACTTTATCATTTAGGCACTGTATGCCACCTGCGTAGTTGTACAACTTGTGACTTAAGGTGACGCTTTCTATACCCTTGCAGCTGGATAAGATGTACTGTAGTTCCAAAAATACTTACTTTTCTCATTGACAGCCTTTGAAAAGTAACCATACTAATTGCAAGTGAATAAGGTTATTGTGAAATTAGATTTCACTATTAAATTCAGCCTTTTCTAGCCTCAAGTGATCTTCATATTACCTCCATTATTATTGTTCTACAAATTTATATAGATAATTATATATACTGTGTGTGTGTGTGTGTGTGTGTGTATATATATATTTAACATCAATTCAATAAAACGAGGTATTTTGTATATTTTGTACAAGAAAGATGCTGAAATATGGTTACAATAAGCCCTTTCTTATAGTATAGTCGTGTCTCAAATCACTCATCACCATGACGGATGCTTTGGTGCTTCACTGTCTTTACTGTTCCCACTTGATTTCACATTTTTTACCCTTTCGGCAGTCATGGAAGCCATGCTTTGTCATCTCAGTGTGATCTATTAAGCGAGGACCTGGCTCACTTCATTGGCTCAAACAGCCATGTCAGACGTGACGCCCCCTGAAAACAGACTCTGTCAATGGCAAGCTGGGCTTTATTATGTGCTGCTGTGTGGGGAAAAATGTTTGATGTACAAAATAGTTTTTATTGTAGTTCTTCCAGTAATATTTAGGATGATACATATGGCTGTAGTTTGAGACAAGTTGGTTTGTCCATACAAGTTTTAATCGATATATTGTAATGTTTTTGGTGCTTTCCAAATGAATTATACCAGCACTCGACTTTTTATTGAAATGTAAACCACTGGAGTGGAAAAGAAAATTAGATGACGGCAGCAGAAGCCAAAAGGCCAGTGTTAACTGACATTATCTGTGTTGTTATAAAACATCCTAAACAAGCATGCGAGGGTTTTCTCTTTAGTGCAGACTATCAGTTCTAGAGGGATTGACATTGTTGCCTGCGGTTCTTAACACCCTTTCACCTCCCACACGAAGCCTCCTCCTCAGAAAGAACCCATCTGTTTCCCCATACCCCGGGTGCAACCAGCCATGACAGAGCTAGCTAGGCAGTATTTCATGTTTTCCCTCCGTCGCTCCTCCAGGACGCAGTTAGCTTTCAGAAGTCCTTATCTATGGCAAATATCTCCTTCTATCTGATCCGCCTCTCCTCGTCCTCCCCCGTAGCCGTCTCTCTAATCCACTCTTTGTCTCTATTATTATTTTCCTCCCTTGTTCTTTCTGCTGCTCTTCCTTCCCTGCAACCCCCCCCACACACACACACACACCCCCCTCCCCCACATCACCCACCCTCCTCATTTTTAAAAGCCACATGCTCCCAGCCCCGTCTGGCTCAGTTGCGCCCTGCCAATGAAGGCCTTTTTATTGGGCTGAGATTGAGTGCAGCCAAGCGAGGCTCGGCTAGGGCCGGGGCCAGCAGCACAACCCCCTCCCCTCCCCCTCTCTGACTGCACAGCCTACTCCACATGCCTGCTCCGCTCTGGCCCTGTCGCCCAGAAGGAGATTACTTGTCTCTGCTGCCCTTAATTGCCCACAGCAGCTGAAAAGAGAGGGAGGGGGGGGAGAGCAGGAACAGTGTTGGCTTGTTGAGCCGTTACTCGATGAGTTTACATCCAAACGTTTGGGCTCCCGCTGTCAAAACCTGGTGCCGTTCGTGGCAGCTTTCATCGTGACAGATTTGATTTTAAAACATTTTTTGGGTGTGTGTGTATGTGTCTGACTTGAAATAGTTTTTGTTAACGTGAAGTACCGTAATGTGGCTGTGAGAGGGTTAGATGATTCACGCACAAACTAATACAGTGCAGCTTTATTTTCTGGACATGTGGTAAGACCAATGGGACCATTGTGCCCTATCTCTGCCTTCAATGCCACTCTTTGATTCATCTTAGTGACGGGCTTGCCTGTGTATTCCTTCTAACATTGGACTCCTGAATTCCACATTATTACACTTATTTATTATGTTATTTTTAAGTAATTGAAAAGAGTCCGTTTATTGATCTGGCAAACATGAACAGTATTGGTTTTTTGCCACATTTTTCTTTTCCTGTTTCCATTATGTTGGCTTTCTATTCATGTCTCTGTGCCACAGTGAAAGTGTGCTTTCTTCAGTTTGTGTGATCCCAAAATGGTCAGGTTTCTGCTTTGGAGATGAAATTCCAGTCACCAAATGTGTAATATCTAATAGTAATACAGTCTGTTCATTCCCCAACCTCAGTGGAGCTTATTAGATGAGGGATTCAGGCTGTCAATGGGCAGGTTCACTAAATTAACCTTTTTGCTACCATTGTAGCAGGTGGTTTTTCCACTGTCCTCTTCAATGATGCCATTAGTTTTGTATACGTCAGGCTTAATGCTAACATATTGTGACTAGATTGAGCCATGAAGATGATCTCTTTTCTGTTTTTTATTTCATTTGTTATTTTGATTCATATGTAGATAGACAGCGTAGGTAGACAGTCAGTTTGCCAGGGCAGTTTGTACTTAGGTAGTCTCAGGCTGCTCTATTCAATAGCACTAAGTCACATGTGCTGAACGTCCGATACATAAGTCCCTGTAAACATGTCAGCACTGTCAGGAAGTGGGGTGGTGGATTTTCATTAGCTGTTAGCGTTTTTACTCACAAGTCTGTCTATATGTTATCCCAGCATGCCGCTAATAAGTAGCCTGTAATAACTAGACCCAAAATTCACTTGGTGGTGAATAGGGTCTGGACACACTTCATTGGTGAATGTTTAGTATTTGCATCCTAATGGGCATAGACCTCAGGTTCATTTTGAAATGATTATAACAGCCTTTAACCAATTGGCATTGCTGCATTCTGCTCTAGCTAGCTCTGCAACCATTTTGAAACACACGCTTGATTGATTTCAACTTCTTTAAACTAAGCCACTCCCACTGGTCGCTGATTGGCCCATCATCCAGAGTGGCTATGTGATTGCTAAAGCAAACAGGGTTTACAGACTATAATCTCAGAGAAAATGTTTTTGAGAGCAAATAATCTACTTTGAATACAATAGAAGACATTAAGAACATACTGCTGTCAACATCAAACTACTTAATACATATACTTTTTTTGTTTTAACAACTGGCCCCTGGGTGTACAGTAAAGTTGATCTTGTGTTACTGAGGAACCATTATATTAAATTACTGTGACCTGGCTTTTCTATGTATCAGTTTTCACTGGTATGACTTTTCATGGAAATGCCCACTTGAATTGAATTGATTTTACAAGCAGTGTTCCTCTGCAAGCGACTACTCTCACTGCATTAGGTTCCCACTGATGCATTTGGAGGTCTTGTCACACAGCCACAATGTTTCATGCCCTTTTAATTAAAATGGTATGGAAACATTTACATGTGTGGTGGTGGAGAGGGGGGGCGAGGGATAAATGCTATTTAGCTCAGACGTGATGAAAGAGCAGGATTTCATGTGTGCCCACTCAAGACCCGTTCATTTTATGTGAAACTTGTCTAAAGACCACCACCATTTTGTTTCCTTAAATCCATGGAGAAAATCCAACTGTCATGTTCAGTGTTAGATACCCGCTTCTTCTCAGTTATATCAAGTGAGTTAAAAAAGTTTAACAAACAACCTCCATCTTAACCTTAATAATCATAACTAGGGAATGCCAGAATTTGGGCATCCCTACTGACTTTACAATAAAGTCAGCTACTATAAATAATTTTAAGCCTAATGCCTACTTTTTCTTCTGTGTTGTACACATAATTGTACCTGTTTGATACAATCTTCAGTACAAGTTTATTGTACGCTTGCAACCTTTTAGACATGAGCGCGCAATGCACACCTGGCCATGTGACCGTTTTTGGCGTTACTTGTGACAGCAATGAAGAATTATATAAATTGTTGAATGATATAGAGCTCACATACTGCTAGAGGTTTTAAATGTAGAGTCAGTGTTTGTAAGATACAGTAATACACTTTTTGTCAAATTCAGGGTATTGCGGCAGGGTATTGCTCAACTACAAATCGCATTAGCCCAACTTTAGCCCCACCATGAAACAACCAAGAATATGTCGTCATTACTGCATGATGTAATTTGATTTATTATTGCTGCGTGAAACTGGTGGGATGTAACATGCAATGGTAGTGACCATGGATATATAATAAGAACAACATAGTGATGCCACGCATCACACATTAAACTGATCTCAGTTCAGTAGCAAATCTATATTTATAGTATTTGTTATTCAGCGTACATTCACCTGGTAATTAAACTGGTTCAACCAATCACATTGAACCATTGTTAATGGCTGAACTGCAGCAAGTAAAAGTTTTGATAAACTCCGAAAGGTCTACAGATTTAAGACAACACATGACATGGTAAAGTACCGCTGCAAGCCTCAGACATTATAGCAAGATAATATTTGACCTTTTTTGTACCCGTGTAGTTGGGTTTGTAACGAGTTGAAAAAGATAACAACCTTACCGTATGCGCAATATTTCTATGTATTGGGAGTGGGAAGGGTTCTATTGTGCATGTATTCATATTAATATTCAGATGTTGATTAGAGCCCCACAACAACTCTATGGATTAGCCCCACAATAATGTAACCAAATAAAATGCCCTGCTGCCACCAATGTCTGTGGCGTTGAAGGGAGAGGTGTTTTTGTTTGGCTAAAGTTCAAATATCAACAAGCGTTCTCCAGAATGACTGACTATACCTTTTTAACGAGCGAGTAGTTTCATCTTTAATCACTCACTGGCGTATAGTCGGTCTGAAATAAGCATCGCTATTGTCTTCCCAGTTCGTCAAGGACCTCACAGATGGTTCTCTGACTCTGTTGATTTCTCCGTAATAGCCCCGAATTTGTTCCAACCTTCAGAGCTCATCCTGAGAGAATCTCAGATCTTGGGGAATATAAGGAGGAGTGTGGCGACTGTGGGTGGAGAGTGGGAGAGCAAAACGGGCTGTCATGAAAAGCTGATGCTTCCTGGCCGGCTAGATGCAATCACGGCTACTATCTGATAGCGCCGGAGGAAATTGGATGAGTGGAGAGCTGCTGGCCGCCAGTGATGGGAAAGATGACTCCTTTGTCATGAAGTGTCAGTCAATCCCCCACTTTCACCTGCAAGATCAATCAATGAGAGAGAGAGAGAGAGAGAGGTGGAGAGAGAGAGAGCATCTCTCTTGTGTCTAGGCTCCTGTACGCTGTGGGCTGCTGCCAATTACTGAGCAGAACACATTGTCTCCTAGACAGGAATGTGATGGGCATGTTATGTGGTATGCATAAGTACTGTATCATGTTAGTAGGGAAGAGCCATATCCTAACAATAGGATTTTACAGCACATGGTAGTGCTGGTAAAATAATAATTTAGTAATGTATGTAACTGCATTATATATGAAAGAGCCTAAATGTTGTACACTTTGTGATAGCTACTTGCTTCTGCGTTTGTTGTTGTTTTGACGATTAGATTAGATTGCATGTTATTCCTGTAAGGAAATTGAGCTGTTCCAATAATGTAGTGGTGCAAAACTGCAATATCAAGAATCATGGACTTGAGTCCATGTATTACAAGCGTCCGGTAATTCAGTTGGTGAGGGAGACATCTGGCAAAACACGATGATATGCATCCAAACCAATCATATGCAGTGCATGATTCAGAACCGCACTACAGACTGTCATGCTCTTTTTATGTATTCTGCCCACAATATGGTCACAGCAATTCTGTGAGAAATTGACTCTCACGCTGGTTTTCTGTGTCCTATTCCCCCCCACCCCCCACCCTTCCCCTTCCCCTGCAGTTCCCCGAGACATGTGAGGAGTCTGCATCCCCATTCGTCTTCATCTGCACCAACCCCCAGGAGCTGGTGGTGAAATTCCCCCTGAAGGGGAAGCACAAGATCTGTAAGTCCTTCCTCTTTTCATGTCATGGGAAACGGAGCTGATTAGAGCTGAATTAGCCTGAGCCATCTCGTTTGCGGCCATCACATTCCTCCTGTGCATGTCCGCAGATGCACACAATGGACACACACTGTAAGAGGACCGTAGTCTGCACAGGTTTTGATAATAGCTGTTTGATACAAATCTGTGTGTGTGTGGACAGCTACACACCAAGGCATCTTCTCTCATAGCCATGTACAAATCCTGCCTCTTAGAGCCATCTGTAAAGACAGCACTATGCTGCCAGGTTGCCTGGGGGACAGGCTGGGTCTGCACGGTGTGTGGTGTTGCTCTGTGTGATTTATATTTGCGACTATCCCTCTCACACATTCCCCCTCTGCTGCTGCTGCAACATGATGTACTTGTGAGCACTTTTGTTCATATTTCCAAGCCCTCTAAAGACCTGAGAGAGGATTGTTAATGCAGCTGTATTTCTCTCAGATGCATCCAGATCGATGGGGGGAGGGAACTTTTTTTTAAATGTAGTGTCAAGGTAAAATACTGCAGGAATGATTGCCCTATTTGCTCAACAGAATGAGATGGGTTCAGTTGGATTTAATTGGAGAGTAGAACACTAAGTGCTTTGCCAGGTTAAGATGTGCTGTAGGCAGCAACCTAGCTGCATTTGTTTAATTAATTCACCAGGCACATCTGCTTTAGTAGTGCTTTAACGTGACTATATTGTTAGAATATGTCCAAATATATGGTACTGTTCTTTAAAACGTTTTCTTTGTTTGATGGAGCCTTGGAGAGGAATTGCTCACATATGTTCTGGCTACTGCATTCTCCTGTTTGGCCCCTGCATGAGGTTATAATACCTAAATAATAAACACGGATTGTCTTTCATTCTATACGCCGATGTTTTGGTGACCTGACATTTGTATCTTCCATAACATAACGATACAGTCGTGACATTTTGAACATGTTACCACCGAGGGAAAGATGTAATAGCCCACGTACTGCCTCCACTATGTTTTTGTGATGTCTCCAGATGAGGTATGTAGCTCAGGCACATGCTCAGATCGTAAAGGCTGTGACTTTAATTGAGTAGCATGCAGGGTTTGACCTTTGCCATCACCGTCTTTATGAAGATTGTCTGTTGGCATGGTAACCAAGGCCAGTAGCCTGAAACAATTAGTTGACTTAAAAGTCCTCTGAGATGGCTTGGATCCCACCCCTGGGGTTTTGCTCAAACGACCCCCTACGATATACAATCATGGCCCTTGTGCACACATGCTTTTCAAAATCACATATCTTCATTACACATTACCAGCGGTAATGCAAGTAGGCAATGTGTTCATTATATTTTCTCTAAACTGTGTATGGTATTTCACAGCTATTTTTCAAGGCAATTCTGGTGTCCGTGTCTTCATAACACTAAGCAGTTTGACACGGTTTCATGCTCACTGTATAAAAAGCTGAAGGCAACCAACCCTGCTGTAGCCAGTATGGTCTGTGTTTAGAGTGCTTAGCCTGACCCACCTCACCCACTGTGACAGGCAGATCTGATCCCTGGGTCATTGGCTATCAGTTTGTCGCTCGCCCACTCTCTCGCGCCTTCTCGCTCTCGCTCTCTCCCTCTCCCACTCTTCCAGTTATTTTCTCTGTGAATCTCACGGGTCAAGGAATTGCAGCTATTCCTGCTCACAGAGCCTTGGCGCAAGTATTTTTCCCACTCCCTGTGGCTTACTTTGACAAGATCCACTGTACTCCTCCAGGGAGCAGCTGGCATTACCCTGCCTTATCAGAGTGATAACAAAGGGAGGTTTCATCTGCAGCTTCCTGTTCTTCTCAATGGCTTTTGGTTTAATGGCTATCTATCTTCACAGCTGCTGCGTGCTTACAGTACACATTAGACTTTTGATAGGTTAACGTGCGTAGTTGCTCCTATGAATTCAGCTAATGTAGGATATAAATGAGAGTTGACAGTACGGTATGCGTCGCCGTTTCTGAAAGCGGTTCGCGTAATTGAATGATAAACCAGTGCATTGCTTAAAATGCGTGTACGTTCTTGATTGTACATACAGCACTAGGCTGTATTTGCATTGCATCATCTTTTGTAAGTATACAGTAATTAGGCAAGACACAGCAAGCACCAACTATTTTTAAGATTGGTATGCAACCTGCAGTCTGTCTACGCATTCGCCCATTAGCTTGGCAGATATGCTGAGTTACAGTACGATGAGTACAAATCCAGGTTGACCAATCATTAGCCTGTGGTTGAGTGTGTGACATTTAGAGAGGCATAAAGCCAGAGCTTACTCCCTGTAATAACAAATATGATTTATGGATAGGGAGAGAGAGATATATGAAGGTCACCCTGGTTGTTTGGTGCTCTAAAATGAACCCACATACTCTCACTTTTGTTATCCTTTCGTCTGAAAGGATTATTTTTATTATTATTATTATTATTATTATTATTTTTGGACTGCCAGGAATACTCTTCCTGGAGACGATGTTTGTAATTCACCTCAACAAAAATTAAATGTGCACTTTTTTCTCTGAAAACGAAGACACAGATTTCTTAACCCTTACCATTAACATTCAAACCATTCTTAAATTTTTTTTCTCATATCGTCCCGAGTAGAAATACCACATATGGGTCCTTGAACGACTAGATTAGTAAAATCAATAAAGCTGCTGTCATCTGTTAGTTAGTATGACAGACAGCTGGTGAAGGAGAGGTTTATCTTTCCTCTGCCCCCATTAACATGTTTTGCTGAATAGTATTAGCAGCTAGCATTGTGGCTGTAATGCAAAGTGTAGCGTGAATGCTAATAAAAACACTGCCACACCGCCCACTTCTCTTCACCCTGTGTACAATCCAAGTACACAGCATTTGCTTGGCGGTATAATTCTTAGGCTTCTCCTTCTCCATAACGATGGTCTATGAGAGAATCACGTAGCATAAGGTGAGAGGAACTAACACTGGGTTTGTAAAAAAAGTGGACTATGTAGAAACCACTTATGAGGGAACAGCATTGGAATTGATTACCTCTTTGATCCGCACACACACAGCTGTGGCATTAAACAGTCTGCTAGACGCCATTTGCACATTTATTTAAGATGGCCCCTAAAGTGCACGTGGGAGTACTTGGCACAGTCATGACATGGTGTTCAACGGCCAAGGGGGATGCACTCCTTATCAAGTATAACACGATCTTGCTGGATCTGATTTAATTTGAAAATGACAATTTCCGTAGGAGAAGGCTTTTGCTGACTAGCCTTGAACAGGAATTGAAAACACTTAGGCGTTGATTCAGAAAGATTAGGCAAATTAAATTACAAAATATATCCCACGCGCCTCCCAAAAAACAACAAATTACATCAATGAATTTCACAAATATACTCGTTTTATATGAATAATGACAAAGAATTTCAACTATTAGCAACCTCATACTATTACTGTTATTTTTTTCTCTGCTATGGCTAATGTGTTATTGTACTAATTTCTTTCACTTAGCTTAATTGACTTATCACTCACTTTTATGGCATTGAGACACTAGTCTAGTTAAGAGGTCTTTCAACGCGTTGGCATGCACATCTTATTTTCACACCTCTTATTTATTTATTTATATATATATATATATATATATATATATATATATGGGTGTAACGGTACACAAAAGTCA
>JAODOY010000018.1:675576-703219 GCA_025399855.1 Forbesichthys papilliferus | reverse complement strand
CCTCCCCTCTCCTTCTCTCATGTTAGGCTGTTTTTGGACAGTTCAGTTATACCGGTACTGTAGAATCAGACCTCTATTACAACACACAAGTAATATGGCCTACAAATTAACGTTTGACAACACAATCTCATCAGATTGATGAGATCATCAGATTGATGAGATTGTAGAGCAAGGGGGCAGCAAGGGTAAAACATTTTGGTCTATCCACGAAAGGAAGCGTCCGCTAGCGGAGCTGCATGCTTTGTGTTTACACATGTTGTACAATTGGCACGTAACTAAAACAGCTCCGCTATTTTTCTCCACTTCAATGGATCCGTGTTCGTGTGTAGCTCTTTCACTGTGTGCCGCAATGTTTTCGTTGACGCTTTGTACCAATGCATGTCACGCGCTGCATCTAGCAGATCACTAACGCTAACATTGTTAGCTGCTGGTCGACTGGCATTTACCGCGTCACAGACTATAAACCGGGTCAAATCATCAGTGGATGTATTAGAGTAGGTACACACACACACCATGACACACATTTGTCTTGTTTGTCTTTTGGTTTCAGGATTAATGGGCGCATTCACTGCTCATTGCTGCCTCTCATAGTCCATTAACAGCACTATTTTTCAGATCAAGGCAGTTATAGGTATATTTCTCCGAGTTGATGGTACATTTAGCAAATCGACGTATTTCCGTAACCGGTGACGTCGGTTACGTCGACTAATCGTCCCAGCACTACAGTGAACTTGCTCAGGGTCTGAGCATAAATCTAAATCTGGTAACAATCATATTTCCTCTTTTGTGGTTAATGCGTTTTGTACATGGTCCCTTTTACAAATAAATTAAGTTACATTGTATTTGTATTTTTTATATTGATAGAGTTTTAGAAAATTAATGCAGTATTGCTCAATGTAATATTGTAAAATGTGGGTGTATCGATATTTTCTTAAACCCATAATTGGTAAATAAATCCAATTGGACTGCACAAGTTGAACTAAACAGCTTTTTTCAAGTAATTTGTGAAAATATTCATACTTATGTGAGGATATTCATGATCATTTCGATAATGGACATTCACCACGATATGATCATCATCAGTTTTTTATTGCAATACACGATATCGTATATTGTCCTATTTCTAGCCCTGATCTTCATCAGTCATAATAAGGCACACTATCTATTATAAATGGAGGCAAGAGTACAGCATGTATTACTGATGTAGGGGGATAAATAACCTATAGTAGCAGCTTAGGCTCTGAAGAAATCTCATAGTAACAGTTACCTGATGCTTAAAATAAGTTTGGTGATGCACAAGACAATGATGGTACACATCAGTATATCAATACTTAAACAGAAGAAAATATGTGTTTTGGAATAAACCATCTGAGCTGCTGTGTCGTGAAGAGGGCATTCTCTGAACCCATCAGCTATGACTAACAACGTTTTAGCCTCTGGTGACCGGGCCCCTGTGTATTTTGCTTAGGCTCATGGACAATAGGTTATCTTATTATTAAGAGAATATTACTTACAATTCATTACAGATTGCCTGTTCATCTGTTGACAAATTTAATGATATATTAGTCACTTTTGACAAAAGCATCTGCTAAATTCTGTAAATCTAAATACATTTTTAATATCACCTGCACACATCTATATCTACTCACAGCTTTCCAATGAAAATCTGTGGCCAGATATGGAACTCCAGTAGTGTAACATGACAGACCAAAACATTTCTTGCATTAAATGGAGGTATAGGCAAAGTAAAATTATTTTTGAGGAAAATAAAGATAGAAAAAATAACAAGCTTTTACAGTATGTGACTCCCAAATACTTTATAAAGTTTGACAAATATACATGTTTGATAAACTATTCCATCAGACCTTTTAAGGTTAGATGGCCCTTTTTGGCCCCCCTTGACTCAGGGATAACATATTCTGGTCCCCTACACCCCCATTTCAGAGACCCTGTTTGGTGGCAAGGGCCTATATTTATGGAGTCCTGGTGTAGCAAGAGCACAGAACAGGATGTATTAGCCCATTTATCCTTCAATGTGCTGGTCATTGTTTACAGTCAATTAGCAACATGAGAATGATATTGGAGTCACCTTTGGCTAATCTCTAAACAGATAAAAAAGGAATGCAGATCCAGTTTTACATAGAAAGCTAAATCAATGTCAGACTATAGTCAGAAGAGAATTGTCTACTCGACAATTCCCGAAGTTCCCGAAACGTAAACGCTGTTTACCTGCATACAACCAAAGTTTGCTCACGTGTGATTGGTCAACACTACTCAGACTAGGAACGGATACCAAGAAACTTCCAACAGCAAATTGTTGTTACCTACAGATTCAGCATTCATGCAGGTTATCTGCTTATGGATATTATGAACACAATAAATCCCCCCCAACTGCAGTAAACAAACATATTCTGTACTGTTATTACTGTTTAGGGGACGACATTACCCACAATTAGTGTAGTACATCCGTGTTATATTATGAAAAACATATGAGCTATTGGTATTAATTAAATGTGTCTAAATAGTATGAAAAATTTGTTTATTTCCATTCATAGTCATTTCCACTGCAGAAGACTTGCAGTAAAAGAGCACTGGTGTTTCTGTTGTAGTGAGTCATGCACTATACTTTCCATATGTTTTGAGAGTCCCAAAGGCAGTATTTTGGTGACTTTGCATGAGCATATCTACAGGGCATGTCTAATACTCTCTGTGGTATTGGTCACCATTTGTATTTTTTAAGTCGGAACAAATGTATATGGGTACTTAATGTATTTTTTGTGGTTATTTTAAAAATAAATCCCAACCATAACTGTGAAAAATCACTGCTGGCTATTTCCTGCACCCAATAACTAACTCTATTTGTAGTCATAATATAAATATGTGGATCCTCTAGCAGAACTGGGCAAGGCTATGTATTGTGGTGTGACTGGGGTCAGTTTCTTTGGCTAGATGTAATTAGAACTGAATAGAGGAGGAGTAGTCAATACATTTATTCTGTATATTTAATGGGTATTTCTTATTTTATACTGCTTACTTTCAGAGCTCTCATTCTCATCTTTATTAGCTATCTGCCTCATAAGCACATTTAACATTATTTAGACATTTATTGAGTCTATCTAGTTTTAATGATATAAATGAATTACTATCAATGAATGCAAACTCACCACTCAAGATAGGTTGCAAATTAACCTTTACCTGGCAACTAAAGAGCACTGGCTATCTGCACTTGTCTCTCCCCTGTTAGTGATAAGATGAAGAGGTGATGAGGCCATCGCAGCTGCCACAGTTCCAACGTCCATAAGCTCTGCCCTAACTGATCTTTCACTTTAGTCATTTTGCCATTCTAATGTTGTCTGACAGCCGAGTCAACAATACCAACACGGTTCCAACAGGCTTTACCGTGAAATTGGCTTGCAACACTGCTCACGCCACATGAGATCTGACTTAAATTAAATATATGTCAGAAATCCATTGGACCCTCTGAAAGCTTGTCGCGCGCATCCATCAGGTGTCGCTTGCTACTTCACACTGTATGTCAAACGGCATTTGATTCAGTCCCAGAGTAACTGCTTAAATGGAGCCAAAAGCGCCCATTGTACAGTGCTACCAGATCTCCCAGCTGCAGTCTGGAGTCCGGCATTTATAAACCCACATTTACATGGAGAAATGAACATGAATATTTAACATTTTAGAAACCGAAAAGCGGTGTAACATATTCACGGTCCTGCCATTGCTACAGTCATTCTTGTCTTGGATGCAGACAAGGTTATCGTGTCAGTGTTGCCAACATGGCTTTACAATTTCATTCAGATTCTCGATCTTATTAAACGTTACACAGTGTACAACATAATTCCAAATCATTCACACCAACCAGCCATTTACACAGATCTCTGCAGAAGCATGCCGCTGTTCTGACATTTTTAATCATTAGCTGCAATATCCCCCTTCGGCCTCCAGAGTCCTATTGAAATGGTAGCTCTTTCAAGTGTCTTCATAACACACACGAGCGAACTGTTAGTCAGAAAAGGGATTTTTCTTTCTTCTCCCTCTGCGCTCTCCTCCCCCGTTTGCATGTGTTTGTTAGCTCTGCATCTGTTTGAAGTGTTCCTTTGCCTGAAGAGATGAATTTATAGTGGTTGAGCAATGTAATGCATATGTGCATTTATGTTCTAATGACGCCAACGCCACCTTTAGTGTTCTAGGTTGTTTGTGGATTGTGCTTTTCTCTACTGTAGTGTGTATACACATGTATATTCCATAGCGATATATTATTGGTTGAGTGAATGGTTTTGTACATGGTGTGTGTGCTGACGCGCACAAGAAAACCATGACTCAATTTCCATATTTATGAACAATCCTGTTACCTCTGTCAGGCAGACTGATGGAGAGAGGTCTGTTAGAGCAATGTCATTGTGCCTCTAGCATGCCAAGGAGCTCAGCCATCATGTTAACTACGCCCACCCCTCTCTTTCATCTCTCTCTCTCTCTCTCTCTCTCTGTGTGTGTGTGTGCATTTCTCTGCTGAAATACATAGTCTGCCGTCATAGTCTCTCTATTTCACTTTACATTTCTCATACATGCGTCCACCCCCACCAACCAGGGATAGCGATTGACGGCCCCATCAGCACTTGCTCTCTGGATCCGCAGACAGGCTTGTTTCCTTCAGAGACCAAGCGTAACCTTGAGCCAGCTTGACCTTGGGCTAGACACATTGGTATTTGGCTTCATAACATAAGCTTCTGGCTCAGTAACAAGTAGGAGCTACGGACTGAAATGCTTTTAAGAACTTCATGGCCATTAAGGCTTCAGCGATTTATTGAGAAACGCGAGTAACTCCATTACAAAAACAGCTTTACATCGAAGCTTTGGTTAATATAACTTTTCAAGCCTGTTTTATAGGCTACTTGCAAGCGTACGGTCACACACATGCACTTGTATGCTTATGCTGTGATCACGACGTGAAGATGGTGGGGGTCTCAGACAGAATAAATATAAATGTTTAAACCTTGTCAATATGGATACATGTTATTCTTCTGTTAATGTTAGCATCAATGTATGATTAGTCTAATTGAGGTTTAGCAACTTAACTCATTAGGTCAGAATGTGTCCATTTCAGTTAGCCTATTTATATTTCTAGGTTCCACCTGTTAAATAACCAAATCCAAGATGAGAATGAGTGAAATCGAGTGCTCACCGTAAGTGTAAGCTACCTTGTTCGTCAAACGAAGACCTTAAACAATAGGCCTATTTGCTGGTGTTGTTGGGTATGCATGTTTTTGGCTACAAAATATATTTTGAAAAATTCTGCAATGATAGTTTTCACCCCTTGTCGTTAACTATGCCAAATAGGCTCGTATCTGACAGGTACGTTGTTCACGTGCGCCAAAATTTAGCTTGTTAATCGCTCGTTAGCTCAGAGTGAACAGCTGTCCCTAGAGTAAAGAACTAAATGGGGATTTCCTATAGCCTAATTTTTATACAAATAATATTCAAACTGGTTTCAATCATCAATTTAATTGTACTTCCCATCTTTGCTGAGCAATCGTTTTATGTGAACGGAAGCAGTCCCAAATATTGGCTAGTTGAGTTCAGTGACTGAAGCAATGTATTTTGATGAAAGTTCACTGATAGTATCTATGTTTTAAACTACAGAAAATAAAATGCTGGTCAATTTATGAAAGCCTGCGCTTCATTCAGGTTATTACATGTCTCATCATGCATGCTCACTCAAATACACACCTACACACAGCCATGCATAAAATACCACAGAAAGCAAAATATTAGGTTTGATTAAATTTGCATATGGAGCTTAAAACGCACCAATCCAATACAGCAGGTACAGTATGCCTATATATTCAGTTTAGTTTAATTTGAGTCTATCTGTTTGAACTTGACTTTCCAAACAGTTCTATTTGCACTTAAATGTACACATTTTGTTTAGTTTTGCCAGATAGTGTATGCAATATAGACAATAGGAAAAAACTGAGTTGTTCCTAATGATTACATGTCTTATTTTTTCTTTTGTATTTACTATTCTTAAATATATCAAGAGTATTATTATATTGCTTGATGAATTGATGGAATAATCAGTATAAATAAACTTGATTACTAAAATCATCGAATCCACCACTATCAAAAAACATGTCAGGTTTCATTCTTCAGTCAGTGCCATTGACCAGTGGCACTGGAGCCAATCTGGAGTTGGTCCCCGGGCGCTGCACAGCGGCTGCCCACTGCTCCCTTGAGGCATTGTTTAAATGCAGAGGATTCTTTCGCTACATGTATGTGTATATGACAATAAAATAATATATATATAAAATAATTTGTATTTTTACTTTTTATGATTTGCTCCCCGTGGGAATAAAATATGTAGTTTACTTCTGCGGCTGCAAGCACTGAACTTGCTCTACTGAGCAACACAGCACTGCATATAAAACACCAGTCCTTCATAGAGCCCGGTTCCCTGTAGGACTTATCAAAAATGATGGTGGGCATTAAGCAGTGACAAATCTTTCACCACCTTTCTGTTGATGGATGTGCTGAAGCACTGCTAGCAGAATTAAATCCCCTCTGGAATTTTTTGAGACAGAACATCACCATAAGTACAATAAATGGTAACCTGTGGACCTGACTGTCAGGGTAGAATTCATGTGTCTTGTCTTGCACATTTTGTACTATTTTAGACTATCTAGCCTACTATTGAATAACCTTCTCATATTCATTTCTAGAGTAAAGGACAATATATTACAACGCTGAAATATCAGATACAAGCAGACATTTAAATTCTAAATGGCTGCAATTAGCATTTTAACCTTTAGTTCTCTTTAAGGCAATACACCTATAGGTTTCACTGCCGTTAAAGTTACCATTGATATAACACCAGACATGTTTTGGGCTCATACCTTCTCTGCACCCAGGGACTTTTGTTCAGCCCTTCATATATCACCAGCTGCTTCAACAGTGGAGCCAGCAACAGCTTGTGCCAAATTCTTCTGTCTCAACAAGAGCAACCGCAGCATTAAACTAATCTAATCTTACTATCAGCCAGAGCGCAGACACACTCAAATGCCACTCATGGTCCATTTTGTTCCTTTTGTACTGATGACAAACACAACAACCTCACAAGCTGCTGCTCTTGCTGCTTAAGAGTTTAAAAGTATACTTGAGTTAAAACATCCGATTGTTATGATTATTAAGCACAATTATAATAATTAAGCATTCCATATTGTGTAATAAATAAGACACCAACCTCCAGCTCTATGGCTAATAGGTTTAAAACTACTGTTAAAATAAAATACAAGCTAAAAAACCCACACATTTTAAAGTGTGGAACAAGCTTTACACTGGCATTAGCTGAAGAGCTGAAATACCTGCAAGCTAAAGCGGTGCTGTTTCCAACTGATTACTGTGTTTTCCCTCGGCTTCAACAAAACCGTTTTCCCTTGCTCTAGCATAAAATTACCATTAGTTTGAAAGTCAACTGCCAACATTTCATCAGCAGGATTTCAAATAACAAAGTGCCCTGCAGACAACATTTGCAGTTCAGGCTTGCTATAGATGGCGTGTTTCCAACACTTAATGCATGTAGCTGTGTTTCTGCCTCGTGCATTTCCATCTCTTGTAACGTCTGACATGCTGGCCACACATACAGTACAGATGTGTCTCTGAGTGGCAGTGGTGCATGGGGTTGCCCCTGCAGGTCCTGTCCTTGGAGATCCCTGCAGTACTTGTGCAGACTGTTGAACAAGCACCCACTGTGCATCACCTAGTACGAACAAAGCAATGCTCAAAGATTCTGTATCGCCTGACCTCAGAATTGTGTGTTGTGGGCATGTCCGGATCCTTGTGATTTGGTGTGTGTGTGTGTGTGTGTGTGTATACCATTGTGTGGATGCGTATGTGTGGAGAGATTGCCTGCAGGGGTGTCAATGGAGGTTTAAAATATTCCACTTGCTGTCAGCACCAACACATTTCTCCCTGTGCATCGTTGCACAGATATGCAAATACAGCCTCCTCTGAATGCAGAGCACTAGATCAGCTTCAATTTATTCTGCTCTGCACTCTTCCACTCTGCCCCCCCTCCCCAGTTCTCTGCTAGGCTTAGCAGCTCTGGTGAGGAAATGGAGGTGGGTGCATCATGGTGAGGGAATCTATACAGCAGGTTTAAGCAGAGAGATGAGAAGTGATTTAGTCCTTCTATCTAGTGCTAGCTAACAAGACGTGTGTGTGGGTGTGGGGGGGGGTGCGTGCGTATGCGTCACAGCTGCCACTTTGTATGGTTTGGATTGTTTGCGTTGCACACACAACACTTGTGCCGCCCCCCCCTCTTCTTCCTTTGGTTAATTACCAATGATAAAACAGTGACAAGCTACACTGCTGTTGGTGAAATACAATTAGTCCGTTGCCGAGGCGCTTTGCAAAAGGCTATCTCACCAACACAGTGTCATCAGTAATCTAGTCTCAGCATAATCTAAATGCCAATGTCTATCCCCCACCATCCATCCACAGCCCACGCCACATTTACATTCTAATTAGATGTGGGCAAGACCGCTTTATAAGGACCCTTTTTAATAACACTGCTTAATTCACCTTTTCAGTGTCTGAACGTGCCTGTATATAAAGAGACAAAACAGTAGGCCACGCTTTGATGTTGTGTCCCTTATTTGACATTGTGGCTACTGAGGTTTTAAGCAGCCTTTTAAAACCTTAAGCATCCGACTGTGAAGATTTGACAAGAGATTGTCATTTATAGGGGAGGAAATCCACATGGAACGACAGAAAATGGAGAACTGCTTTCAGAGCAGGAGTAAGCCAGCAAATGTGGTTCACAACCTCATTTCTTATAACATAATTGGGTAGATACGTAACGGATGACTACATTTGATTTGATTTTGGGTTTAGCCAGTACATAAATAAAGATATGACATTCTGTTGACAGTGCGTGTGAATTAACATTATGTAGGCAGGGCGCTTTAAATGACTTGTGAAGACATCCTGACTAGCAACTGCACATATGCCTAGTAAAAACCCCTCAGGCTATACTGTGGATTTACTGACAACACTTCGTTCTAACAGGAATGTGTGATAAAAGCAAATGTGAAAGGTATACAATATCTTCTGGATGGCTGTCCAAATCTGGAGTCGTCTGAGAGGTAACCATTGACATGAACATTGAACTTGTATTTGGACATTTGCTAAAAACTAAATTAGCATTTTAGTAATTTTATTGTGTTACACATTTGTGATAATTTGTCTGTGGAAAATACATGATTACATAAACGGACAGTATTAGATTATTCATATTTATATCGCGACAAAGCCTTCAACATTGTACAGCTATATCGTCTTTAATGTAGGCTTTTGTAATCACTTAGTCTCACAGAGCCAGCCTTTACTTGCATTAAGTCTGGCACACAGAGCTGGCTAACTGCGTTGTGACCTGCCTGCTTGACAAGAAAGGTATTTGGATTGACATGCATGATGATCGTAACGCAATGACCAAGTCGGACATTAAACAGACTTGTAAGTGACAACACTAACGGCCAATGGAAATCGACGTCCTTTCTTCTGGAAAGTGCTGTTGAGCTTACAAGGGTATATGCATCAGACGTTCAGTACAGAGTTGTGTGACTCATTGCTAATGGATGTAAGAGACTTGATACTAGTAATCACTAGGAGACCCCTTACCCTTTAAAGTTGAAACAACGTGCCTCACAAAGTCTGACAAAAGCATGAAAACGTGAAATGAGTTTTGATCAAATAAAACAATTTGCCCTGTTCCAGACAGAAAGTGATTTACAAGGAAAGGTTAAATTCAGCGGGTGAGTCCAAATTGTTTCATGGTATAACTCGTAAGTCATACATTTCATTGTACAGTATTGAGTATACTGTATGCAGCTTTTCAACTCTGAAGATTCTGGCAACAGAGTTGAGAAGCATATAAGTTAATACAATTCTGCCATACATATAGAAATTAAAGTAAAAATGAACTTTCTATCATATTTTGAGATTAAGACATTTACTTTATAAACCATAACACATGTACTATATACCAAACCCTATATGTTGGTTAAGGCAGTTGAGACCCTCTCTGAAATGTAACCTAACCTCACTGTGAGAAGCTTTAAGGGAAGGATTGATAAGTAGCAAAGCGCCGGCCCTTATCCAAGAATTTCTCAAGGCCACAGGGGATGTCTTCTGTTGGGGAACATTATTACCGGTAGTGCTTAGTAACTGAAATACCTTTCCTTCAGTTGCTGTGGGTTCTTCTGTAACTCAGCTGTAAAGCTGCCTTGTCCAAGAAGTGATATTTCACTACTGGCTTCATTCCTATGACCATAAAAAGGGATTTAAACTGCAATGGTGTTGGTGCAATAAATAATAGGACAAATTTCACATAGCCTTTAGAAAGAAGATCCATCTGCTGCTCTGCTTATTCCCATTAAACAGATGTTGTATGTGGGCTTTCCAATAAAACTGAGAAACCTGTTTTATGATAGTTTTTTTTCTATTTTATTATCAAGTTTCTAATTTGTGTTTGTTACAAGACCTATGTTAATTTCATCTTAAACGATAAACTACAAAACATACCATTAACACAACAGACTACAAACTGACTTAAATGCTATCGTTATTACTAGTTACATACCCTTGTTCACTGGAACTAAATGCACATAAAGAATACCTGTAGAGGGACGTAATGATATTATGCTTGATAGTTGAACCCCACGCATTTCTTCTTTAAAACAATAAAAGAGTGGGGATTATAGCACTAGTACTTTGAGCAGTGATCGGTGTTTTGGCCTGTAAAACCTGTAGTGCATATGTCTCGCAGGAGAACACAATAGTTCTCATAACTAGTATAGTAATGGGAGAGAATGCACATGCATACGTTGATGTAGTCATTCAGAATAGCCTACAGCAGACTAATAACATGCTAAGGGAAACAAGTGTATACTGACCAGCTACCAGCAGTTCTTCAATGAAAATAATTGCACTTCATATTACAGTGTTGTAACAACCTGCGTACGGCCTACTGCTACCTTCCTCGGTTTCATTCAAGCGCGTTCCTCGCATTCTTATCCAAGAGCTCTCCAGTCCAAGCAGTCTCCCGCTGTTGCCCAGTGGCTGTGCCAGAGCAGTTAGTGACTCACTCAAGGACACTCTGACAGTGGTTGTGATGGGGTGGGGGCCATAACAAAAGAATGTCTAAAAAGGATGGGTGACCTGCAGTCACAGACCTTCTCCTCTATAGCTGGCATATCTTCTCAAACTCTACTATGCTTGCTTTATAATAACAAAGGAAATTGAGTGGTAAATCATACACCAGTATAAACAAACAGTGTCTCTATAATTATATATTTTGTTTGTTTTCTGTCCAAAATGCAGTACAATTAATACATACAATATAGTTATACAAAAATATGAGTATTGACAGACTAAATGCTAGCCTTCCTAATGGTCTCTACAAAGGTAAGTGATTGCCTGAGGTAGTTTTGTATTGTGTGAAAATTGTAGTATAAAATCATTTCTAATCTGAATCGTGATCTTGAAAATGATCAGTAGCAATGCCTACATCTTTGTAATGCTCATTACATAATAATATAATAATAAAAAGGTAAAAAGGCTGCAAAACCATACATCTGTACAAACTGTACAAGTTTGCGCCAATAGCAGGTGCAATCATCACTGTTGCACTTTTACATGGCCGCTCCACAAAGCAACCATCGTCCCTTTTATTTGTCTTATCCCTTCCCCACTGCTACACCACCCTCCTCTCCTCCGCTGTCTCTGACTTGCCAGACACTGGTTCGCTGGCATATAATGATTAGCTGCCATGTGCATGACTAAACCAGCCGAACAGTGCACTGCTGGTTGTATTGAGGGAAATGGCTCAGCCATTACAGTCCCTCAGTGTCTGTGAACACAGCTGCAGGCGTGTGCAGGAGATGGAGAGAGACCATCTTTCCTGTGGTGGGGAAACATGGCCGACTCCTCGCCATCCATCGCAAACAGCATGCCAACACAAGTCTCGCACACAGCAGCACCTTCTCCCTCCACTTGTAAATGCACCCGCCAGGGAGCACAGGAAGGGAATGTAAATTAGGTGTGACTAACAGCATGATGGGAATCCAGGCAGAATTCTTTTTTTCTTTTTTGTCCCCGCCTCTCCCACTGTTCTCCCTTGGCTACTAAGAGATTTGTACACATCCACTTTGCTGCAGTGCTCGTGGCTGTAGGCCTGGATTCTCCCACAGAATGGCTGCAGCTAGAGGTGCACTAAGCTGAACTGAGCGGGTCGAGAGGCACTGAGCTGGAATGTAATCTTCGTACGCAACCTTTGGGATTCCTCACAAATTGGAAATGCTTTCAATCTAACCTAACAATGACTGCGCTGGTATTTCTGCGATTGGCAAATAATAGAAAGCAGAATCTGCCCTGACTCGCATTTGGTTTTTATTAGCTTTTTAAAAGCAACATCTATTTTCTGCCCATACTGCTTTAGGAATATGGAAAGTGCTGTTTGTTATTTCCCCGACAAAACCATGGTGGTGTTACTAGCTTTGGTTAGCAACTTCCAGAAGCATGTGAACATCTTAAACATTGAGACAAACACTTAACTTATATATTGACTCCCAGTTAGGACAAGCTACTGAGTACTGCAAGAGTCTAGCGTCTAGTCTGGCCGTAACATTTCAGTAAACAAATGGTGTTTGAAGTGAATTATCTCGCCTGCCCTTGCCACATTCTTTATTTTCCATGATTTCACTCAGGACTTTTTTTTATTCCTTTGCCGCTCTGCTTCTAAAAGACTTTGAATGTGTCATTGCTGGGAACTTGCCGGGAATCCATATAGCACATACGGTAGAAGGTAATGTCAAGTCCCACAGCTAATGGTACCCCACGTTACACCCTCCCCCCTTAGTAGAGAGAGAGAGAATAATTTCCTGACATCACAGTTTGTCGTCAGACACTGTATCAATATTTGATGATGTTTGCATAGCTCCCCACAGTCTTCATTCTCCCAGCGACATCTATTGTATGATACAAGAGTTTCAACACCAAGGTAACGTTGCTGACAGATGCACCAATCAGTTGATCCTTCTGCTGATTGTTATTGCTGCAACAATGATGTGTTGTCCTCTTATTGGTGTGAGTCCACACCTCGATTTCAGCTGAGTAAATCCACAGCTCTTTGCACTACAGCCTGGGGATTACAAAGGCATTATTAGATGTAATGGAAATAGTGTGCATGTGCTCAGAGATGTAAATCAGTAAATGAATGCATACTGGATATTGCGTGCGCGTGCGTGTGTGTGTATCCTAGTGTGCTTTTACGGTGTTGTTGATGGAGAGCCAGCCCTCTGCAGACAACCTGTGCCTGTTTTATGACCTCCTCCACAGCTGCAGCGTGTGGGCAATAAACCTTTCTTTAGCAATCTCCAAACAGTGCAGCAATCAATGGGAAATTATCTCAGCCAATCGATGGGCCAGCCTTTCTGTTTCTCCCTGTGTGCAGCTGCCTTTCTTTCTGTCTCCCCTTCTCCCCCTCCCTCTCCTGGGTGCTCTCAACCCTCCTCTCCTTGCCGTCTCTCTCTCTCTCTCTCTCTCTCTCTCCTTTTTTTTTTTTTTTTGCTGTCTCCTTGTTTTTTTTCCCCTTCACCCACTTCTCGCTCCCCTCCTCCATCTATTACCGGCGGCTCCTCTATCTCCCATTCCTCCTTAGCGCCTGCTCTCGAATGCGACAGCTCAGCAGCTCCAGAGCCAATAACAGAAGTCACTTTCACACATGGAATATGTAACTTAGCTGGACCGACTTGTCAGGAAAAGGTGGCAGGTCCTGCTAGTTCACACAATCAGCGGAATGTTCCTTGCCCGTATGGATTGGGCCTGCTGGAAAGTAAAGATACTGTACGGGCAACCTTTTGTTGACGTTTTGTTTATATGGTGGCCATTAAAACAAAATCTATTAACTTAAAACTCTTTCACTTGCTAGATGGTCTGAATTGCTTCATTAACAGGCTCCATTGCCCATTGTATATTGTGTGGATAAGAAATAGCACCTACGGCTTATTGGCTTAAGCACAAGTAGCCTGTAGCCTATCTGGGGTTAACACTAACCTTGGAGACGTTTTCGCTTAGCAGAAAAGCACAGCAAGTGAAGTATGTATCCTTTTGTTCTTACTAATGGCCCATCACGCCTCCATCATTACAATGTCGGTGTTTGTGGGGGTTTGGTGATGTGTCCATTGCCATCCCATTATAGTAAGGCGGGTTATCTCCAATGATCCTTTCACGTGAGACCATGCAGATCGACTTAAACTAATGGATTATTTAAACATCATCAATTCAAAAGGCTGCTGTTGTGTATATATTATCTGCCAGAACACTTGCTCCCATTCTAATGAAATTCCCCAAAAACCCCACAAGACACAGACATGTTTACAAATCGTGGTTGGTAAAGCTGATGGACACGTTTAGTGTTGACATTTTTACAGGGTATCCCTGCCCTTCTCTTTTTTAGATTTTGGATAGCAAAGGTTTAAATTTGCACTGAAATTGTTAGACTTATATTATCATGTATAATGAAGAAATGTGTATTTCATTGGATAACAATCAATGATTTATTTATTTTATTTACCGAACTTGCTATATCGTGATATGTGTCGTTACCGGGATATAAAATAATCGATATCGGGATATGACATTTTGGTCATATCGAACACCCCTACAATCTACCACTAATCCATCTGGAAATAACACAATGTCTTGTGTAAACACAGTGTCTACAGAAACTTCACGGCTATTAGAGCTATGTGTGAAAGAGGAAAACCACTGCCTGGTGTTACAGGTTTCATGTTTGATAGGGGAAGTGCTTTTACTTAGAACTACAGTAGCTCAGTCACATCAGTCTTAAATGAATGCTGAAAAGAGACTGTTAACAAATCCTGTTAGAAGCATGCTAATATAGCCAGACAATGCTGGCACAAATCCATCTAAAGGAACATCAATCTCTCTATAATTATTGCAGTATGGTAGCATAGCTGTGGGCTTTTAATACATTAGAATTTGGCCCTTCCTCTAACGAAACACAACCATGACCTACCCTGGTGAAATAAATAAAGTCTAATGCTGGCAGCATGTGTTTGTTATGGCTTTTATTTAGCATTCTTTTCTCATGTATCACTATTTGGCAATTGTTGTCCAGAAATTCCAGAGGCGCTCCCCAAGATATGCAACTCTTGCTTCAGGCATAACAGACAGACACTGACAGTCTTTCAGACAAGTTTGAAAATGGTGTGCAAATAGAGCCGCTCCTTAACACCTTGTTTATGCTGCAGTGGTCCACAGAGTTGAGTCCTAATGTGACAACATGAAAGGGGAGCACAAGTGACAGCAAACACACATGCCTGTCACAGTTGTATCATTTATTTTCTCTACCTCAGCCAAGTGGGGAACAGCTAACTGATGCCATGGTTTGACAGGCAGGAGTCTTGTCTTATTATAAGATTATTACATGTTAAGGACTGGGTCAACATAGATAATCTAACCAAACACAGGTTTTCCAGGTCAGAGGGTAACAAAGGAACAGACTGTAGCAACGTGTTGGACATGATATGCTAGCATTATGATAATAGGAAATGAGTGAAGAAATGGAAATGATGTGGCCAGTGGCTATGGGGGAGATATTTACTAGCATAGCTGCAGATGAAAAGCAACTTGATGGGTATCATCTTAATTTAAAGACCAATTATTATTATTATTAAAGATAGCCTGTGTATCATTTGTTATGTATTTATTTATTAAAAAGAACCACAAATTATCAAGAGAATGTTATATATCTGTTTTGAGTCGTCTTTGACATGACATCAACCGGATTATTCTTAATATTGATAAATGTCTTAAATTATCTTTAATTCCTGGAAATATATATATACAATGCAGTAGTACAGAGTAGTATGTACTAGATATTTACAGGAATTACCATGCAAACAGCTATCCCCGGACCGGCCTGTCTTGTAATACATCTTTGTACCTCAAGAAGCAATGTCAGTCACTGTAGTATCCATTATGCTCTCAGTCCTGCATTAGAAGATGTACTGTAGCTGCACTGCCCCAAGAACTTACTCTAGAGCAGCGTTTTCAAACTGTGGGTCGCTTAGTGGGAGTGAGTGGGTCGTGAAAATTGCAAATGGTCATTGAATGAATGAAGAATATCAACGAAAGGCTTCCTCGCTTTACTATCGTGTTGTTCCACTCATTGCTTGTGTGCAAGGTTGTGGAAAAATAGCCTACTTGTTCCTGATTGCATGACATCCTATTTAGCACATCGTTTCTGGAGTGCTCAAAATGGATACATTTTTTAAAATGATATTACCGGTTCTTAGTGTTTGGTGGGTCTCTAAATAGATTAGTCCTCTCTAATCCTGGGTCCTGGCACAATTAAGTTTGTCATATTTGGTACTACAAAGCATATTCATTTCCATCAAATCTCTTAATTACAACAATATTGGGCATTGGAATCAGTTTGTACAGATATAAAATATTTTTTGTGTGATAATAATAATTTTGTAAAAATTGCTGATTGTATTTTTACAATAAGGAAGAGTGTTAACTATGTTAATAGTTGGTTATAATGATGGTCATTTCAATTCACTGGCCTGGTCTTCTGAGACTTGCTTTCCACCACTTTGTTACATTCCACCACTGGATACAGCGCGTATCTGAAATGTTTGATGCTGAACTCGTTTCTTCTGGACTGTGTAAACGGCTGTAAATGCATACTGACAATTCAAAGCAAATAAGTAGGTTTTATTTCAAACTGTACCGATAAACATACCATATTCTTTGGATGTGGCTGTTTTCTTAATATGGTCTTGCTCAAAACTGTAAGCCAGCCACAGGTGAAGATTGTAAGATATAATTGTTATTACTGGCTGTGAGTTTTAGCAGTTTTGTTGAATAGTGCGTATTCTAGCATTGATGTTATAACTAGCTAACTCATTAGTAGACGGCTTTTTATAGCTGAATATAAAGTTAGACTTTGTGTGGACCCAGTAGTGGATTGACTGAAAAAGTGTGCTTCTGATGAAGTGCTTCCCTATAATTGTTTGGAGTAATTATGCATAGCACTTTTTAACAAAAAAAAAAAAATTCAATTAAAAAACACTGATGTTTGTTCAAGGTTATTCCAAGTTTTTATTTCAATATCCATTTAATGTTTTTACTCGTCTTTTTTTCTTCTTTTATGTTTCAGTGATAGTGCTCCAAAAAGACTTCCTTCCAGCTACAGGATCATCATTGCATGTTCTGTTCGCCTCTAACCAGATTAAAAGACAGCTTAGTGTTATGACAACAAAACTCTAACTCTAGATCTAATTTCACACGGCAAGGAAATAAACAGCTTGTAAAGCCTTCCCCCCCCCCCCCCCCCTCTCTCTTTCTGGCACTCTGTCCTGTATCTGCCATGGCCGCCTTTAATCAGCAGGCCTTGTGCTCCCTGAAAGGTCACCCTGTCCCTTTGATGGTGTTTTGATTCATCCCTTCCTCCTCTTCTCAACACCCACCTCCATTCTGCCCCCCCCCCCCTTTTTTTCCTCTGACAGGGAAGCTGGAGAGCAGCTACCACCAGGGTGCCAAGAAGGGGCTGTTCCCATCCGCTGCTGAGTGACGTCGAACAGGAACCAATAGAGGAACACAGCGGTCGTGTCTGATTAACCGCCTCTCATGAAGTCATGGACAATGATCTTGTTTGTTGTGGGGGATTCTTTGTGGCTTCCCTGACCCTTAAACCGTTGGGCAACATGGACAAACTGGACTGTCATTACATCACATTTTAAGAAAAGAAAAAATCATAAATGAATTACAATTTATACTATTGCCCAGCCGTGTTGAATCATGATTTTTTTCCACAAAAATAAAAACATGCAATAGTGTGTACTCTATTTATGTGTAATACACTATAAAAATAATACATTCTATGAATCCAGTTGGGTTGTTTACTGTAATTATTACTAAGAAGGGTTCCCATATCTATGGATCCATTACTTTACCATTTTAATTTAGCTTGCAGGTTTAATGAGGCAGCAGATGACAGAATATTTAGTGTCTTAAGATTGTAATTGGACAATAGAGCAATAGTGTCCCTCCCTACTCTTCATTATTTAAGCAACCACCGTTGTCAGAGGCAGGCATTCTCGATTCATTCTAGGTTTTCCTTAGTGTGATAGAGAGTCCTCTATACTGTCAAGTAACACAATGGTGCCAAATCGACACAATGGCCCCAGTCTAAGGAGAAGCATAGGCTGAAAAACATTGTAAAATTTTTCATCACCGTGTACCGGGGTAACTGAAGGGTTTTTTTCTTCTCTAGATGCTGTTATTAAAGGTTCCTTTCTCTGGCTCAAGTGCTGCTTTGACTGGGTTTGATTGATAACGCAATGTCATTTTGTGCTTCAATCTTTTATCTGCCTTTGCATGCTAATTCCCCTCTTCTTAAATGTGTTGAGTGGTTCTTTGACTTAGCCATTTCTTCCCTGAGGGTGTATTTTGCCATGGCTTGAAAAACACTGCATGAGTCATCAGCACACACACACCCATCCAGCGTCATGTTGTTGTGTATCTATGCCTAGCTTTGTTATTCACCGTTGATCAGCCCAGATTTACCCATGTTCCACTTGCAGATTAACCACAAGCCTCTGCTTTACTCTATTCAGTGTGAGACCACCTAATTGTACAAAGCCTACCAGTTCTCCCAGCCTCCCGGAGAGGGTAAGAGCTCCCCTTTGTGAAGCTTCCCATACAGAAGGTGTTTTCCAGAGGAGCTGCTTAAGACTTTGCTAAATGTAGTCCTATTGAATCTATGCTGCCAACTACTTGGGTTGTGGGTGGCCTGCTCCCCTCCCCATAGCGATTGTGCCGTTTCTCTGGAGGAGAGCAAACATTCAAGCCCCAAACACAGGCTCCCTTTTTCACTAAGCGTGTTTATATAAACACACCATAAGATAATATGCTGTTGGCTTTTCATTCTCAAAATGATGGGGAGATCAAAACGTGCTGTATTCACACATGGCCTTGTATTCTCATAGCCTGGACTAGAATGAACTTTCCACGAAATGGAAGCTCTAGAACTTCTCTCACACTTTACACCGCTAATTTTTCTTGTCTACATCCATCACTCCGTCACTGCATGAGGCTGCCTTCTGCTACATTCTCTATGCATGCTGCCTTGCTGTTGATCATGTCATTGGATTGTGGTAAAGCACATGTACAATGTACTTAGGGCAGGCCCACAATTAACAACATTCTACATAGCAATAGTTTGTGACCAAAGTCTAACCAACTATCGTGTACTTGGCCATCTCTCGCTGTATTTGCACAATAAAATAAGTGTTTGCACAGGGCCATCTAAACAAACTACCAAAAATATAGCGTTTTAAAATCAGTATTGCTTTCTATTAAAAACACTGAATCTGTTTTCCCCATCCAGTGCATACAAGTGGAGTGATGCAAATCCTGTTTTAGAGTCCAATTCTCATTTGGGGGTTGGTGCTAGGGAAGCTTGTTGTTTGTGCCTTTCCAAATTGAACAAACGATAGAAAAATGACTGGTCAGTTGCATTTAACGGATTGCTGTGCACTCCAAGCATATACAGTATCCAGAGGACAAGAGCACCACTGTGAATCTAACTAGCGTGAATGTTGCTGTGGGAGAAGCCTAAGGGAACCCACATGTAACTCCACAGGCTCTCGTCAGCTGCATGTTGCGACCCAAGGTTTGCTGCAGTGATGCTAACCACTGTGTTATTGGTGTACAAAGTATTCAACTGGGTCTCTAGCGATACTATACGGAATTAAGGTACACTTTACCACAGATGGACTGCACTTTGTCATAAGGAAGCTTTACGATTTAAAAATGAAACACAGAATTTCCCTTAATCTAATCTAACTAAATATTATTCAATTAGACAAAAAATAATAATAATAATTATATACAATTTGATGGCTGACGAGTGATGTCCAGTTGAATTTCCTGGTAGACATAAAATACAATTGACTCAAATTCTGCAGTATGGCATGCTCTATGTGCTGGCCAAGTTTCCAGTTTGTAGTAGCAGCAGGACCTTTGTATCCTTGCTGGGAGACTGATTGGAACAGAGGCACAGGGTCCCACCCCCCACCCCCTGTCCCCTGGCCCTGAAGGCGGGAATGAGGAATTAGGTTTTGGAACACTTACAGGAGGTTTTGGTTGGCCAGGGAACAATACAACCTGGTAACGGCTGGTGGCTCATCCATCTCACTGTGTCACTGACATAACACTGCCTCTCCTTTCAAAAACTATCATTGCTCATGGTGCCTTTACAAAGGAGGAAAACAAGCTATATTTAGAAAGGATTTACTCATCAAAAACAATTTGCCAAAATCATGTTATACATTACAGTGGACATATCTGTTACTTGCACATCACAGTGATATCAAGATGATTTGACCAATCATTTCAATGGAACATGTACATAATGCATGATATGCACTCCTTGATGTAATATATTGTTGGTCTTACTTAGCATAATTTTGTAGAGCAGAAGTCTTGCATGCAGTTGTGGCCTGCCTGTCTCTCTCTAGTGTGTTGGCTAGTTGGCTTGGGTTTGTCCATTGTTCCCACGTGGGCCCCATCTGAGGAAGTGAAAACAAAATCTTTTGAATGCATGCATCCTTCAAGGCAAAGGGCATAAGACAGAGGAAATATATAACTGACATATTCTTTCTTCATAAGGAAAGCAGCTGTTGCAAGCCTTTGTCCTTGAGGATGAATTAAATGAAAATCTGATTTGTAAATCATCTTATGTGGCAAACTTTATATAATTATATTTTATATATAGGTATATACACACAGTATATCTGTACTACACTATTTTGACTGGCTAACCTTCTTCTGAAGCATTGGCGTCTGTATTGTTGCAAAACACAGGATAAATTACATTTTAAATGGATTTCTACATTACAAATTGCCGTTATTCATGGATATTTCCAAAGATCGAGTGATGAGTAATCAATATGTCCTGTAACCTTTTGCCTACACTCAGTAAGAGGTTGCTGCAACAAGCCAAATCCACTGGGCATATATAACCTGATCTAGTTTTGGTCTCATTATATTCCAAACACAGAAAATGTGAACCACAAATGAAGACAACACCTGCATCAACTCCAGGTTCTTACATCAAGATATACTATAATAATGTCCCCCACCACCTAAAATACTTTTGACCTGCATTTGAATGGACATCAAGCTATTCAGACAATGATTCATTCTCATTGAGGACTCATATGTGAAGAAGGGAGTCTCTGAAGATACAAATCTGATTCTCTCAGTCTAGAATGTAAAATATACATGAAATGATGCATTGCATATTGAAAAATCATGGACAATGTGACATGAATGTTTAAACATAAACATATATAAAAATGCTTGTTAAGTGGCATATACCACTGATTTTTATTTAACAATCTTGTCTTGCACAGCTGGTCTGACATTCTTTCCAAAGTGTAATATAGTAATAAGTGATTGTGGTGTTTTATATTATCTGGGCATTTTTTGTTGTTGTTTTATTATCTTGTTAGCCCTTTGAAATTAGTGCAGTAGGAGTGTGAAAAAAGTTAACACCTGTCCATCTTATATATTAGGCTAAACATAATTTGTTTCATTGATTAAATTACAATAAAGGTATAGCCTAAATATAGTTATATGGGTACAGCCTACATTAAATCACACAATTGAAGTTATTTTTGGATTATCTTGAAAACAATAGTTACATTAATAATCTAATGCATTAGGCTAAAATGATCCATTATTTCACATGGCTGATTACTGATATGGAAACACATGGCGTCAATTCAATTTAATGTTTCAGGTTGTGTGATGAAAAATGGCTGTAATTGAAAGGTTTGAGCATCAGCTTTGAAGGACAGTCATCAGAAATATCTCCTCAGTGTCCACTGCACTGGCTGTTATTTAGTCTGCCATGCCAATAGTGGCTGTCTAATCCCCTGGGAAGACACGAGTGTGCCTGCCAGCAGGAACGCATGGAGGCAATGGAGGAAGATGGAGGATGGTGTATAGCTGCTGCTTTCCCTCTGTGTGAAAATGAGTCCATTAATTCAGCCCCCTCCTCTCCCTTCCTCTCCTTCAGCCCTGCCTGTGCTTGTTGTCTCTGTTTGTTAGCGAGATGATTCCTTCTGTCATGTCAAAGGCAACATTATCATATTCTTGTTGCCGGGGAAACCAGCAGAGAGAGAGAGAGAGAGAGAGAGAGAGAGAGAGAGAAAGAGAGAGAGACCAATGACTGAAAGCATTTTGAAGCTCGTAAACATGAAAGGTTATCCGTGGTGCTATGTGAATTGGAATGCTGACATCTTAAGGGTATCCTTCCTGTGTGTGTTCCCCCCATGTCATGTTCTGAGAAATGCATGCTTTGTTTATATATTCAGTTAAGTGTTGATACTTAATAGCAAATATGTTTAATAGGCTATACACACTTGAGTTTTTTATGCTTTATGTGGTATTTTTGGTAATAGGCATATAGTAACATATTTTTATTAATGTAATATAAGTAAAAGTACATTGTATCTGCTTCCAATGTAGGCTATAGTATAATGTATTTAAGCCATAAACAAAACATAATGTTAATATATAATGTTACTATTGCTACTAAGGGCTTTCACATTTCATAATTGCATGTAGCCTAATTGAAAGGAAAAAGCAGTCCGATTAGTCTGCTGACTCCAGTTCCATATATTTTACATGTGTGGTGTCTGACAGTTCAATCCGAGCGGAGCAGTTGTCCTGGATTTCCTCTCCACTCGCGAGGCTGGTTGGTTACATTGTATCGGTCGGTCTCCAGCGTTGAGGGATACGAAGAGCCACCACGACACACATACTGAAACTGCAAATTTGAAGGAATAAACCTGGGTTGAAGACTGTTCGTTGTTGGATTAATTGCGAGGGGACAACGGGGGTTGGATAAAGACGACTAGAGGTTTAACATGTACAAGTAAAATGTCCTCTCTAGTCGGTGTTTTCGAATTGGAACGGAATCTCGAACTGTGATGGCAGAAGTCCAGTGAATCGCTGGCCTCCCCTCTTGTGTTGGACGTCTTGGGGAGTGCATTGCCACTGGATTCGGGTGCTTCGGTTTTTTTAGACGGTTTGATGTAATATTAGTCCACTACTCTGATTCGGTTTATTCTATGGAGCGCTCTTCATTGTGGTCAGACATGGGCTTGGATTAGGAATGGCTAGCTAAGTCGGTAAGTTTCTTATTTTTTATTCGTATTGTTGGTAGTGCTACTCGCTAGCCAGCTAGCATTTCGTGCAACCAAAGCTGGCTAGCTTTATGAGCCTTTAGCCGACACAGCATGGAGGGCTGCCGCACTCCGCTCATTGTCTCGTTTAGCTAGCTAGCGCAGTCGTGTTAGCTCACTAAACTATGCTAACATTAGCTACGCTAGCTAATGGCTGCTGGAAGTTTAACTGAAGCAAATGTTCTTTAAAGTGATTTTATTTCCTTCTGAGCAAATCTTTTTAAATCAACTACTTATTTCAGATTTGGTCATAACATTGACTAATAGAAGGATTGGTGTTATTCGTCAATAATGTCTGTAATTTCAAGAAAGCTGATTTTCTATGTCAGTAGGCTATGTTTCAACGTTAACGTTAGTTGGCTGAAGCAAAAACTGCCTGTGTCAGTTAAAGCTACTGTCTTTCTGTCAGAAGTTACTTCCCAGGTTAACTTGAGCTGTTTGTGCCATAGTAATTCGAAGAATAGCTTCAGTTACACTAAATCGACAATATAGCTTAGCATTATAAGCTACTCCAGCCTCCATGCTTTCCCAACATGACAGTGATGTTGCCATGTAACCACAATATGCATAACCAAAATTATACATTTAGGTGTGTTAAATAGGTCAAGAACAGGGTAAAGTGGTGTCATTCGGTATGTGTCAATATCTATGTATGTAAATTGTGTAATTTCAAAAGGCAGTTACATCAAAAAATACATTGATACAAATGGAAAGTTAGCCTACAATTTGTCTGTTGAACACATTATAACATTGGTTCCACTAAAGAGTATAGGCCTAATGGATTGTTTTATTCTTTCATAATATCAACATCTGAATTAATTTCACTACAGCATACCAGGGATTGATGCCACATTTTATTTCCAAAGAACATAACCAATCATACAGAACCTCATTTTACAAATTACAATGGGAAATTGAGTTTTACCTATGCACCAATCAATATTGATGTACACTGAATGATGAGTTCTGTTACAATAACGCATCCCATCTGAGTGTACAGTTAAATAACTAAGTCCCCCAAATTATTAAGATATGATGATGACCAATGATTGACCTAACTGATTGGATCCTTTGAATATCGGTACACCTGTCTCACTATTGTTAATTTGTAAAGTTATGGTAATTCAATGTTTTTCAAACCATTTCAAGATTGTACTCTTGAAAAGATTAGACAGACTATGCATATCGGGTGTGTAGTTTGTCAGTGTCTGGTTAAATAACATATAAAGGTACTTACTGCAAGTTATTTTCAGGTTCTGCAAGGGTAAATGTGATTGTCACCCATCATGTTGTTTGTGTAGTTTATCAGCAAAATTGACTGGCATTACTGGCATCGCCTGTGTCAACATTAATACAGATAGAACACAAAGGCTTGCAGGATATGTCCTTTTGAATCTAAATAAATGATCAAAATATTTGAATTACTCCACTATATAATAAGGTGACATGCTATGTGAAAATGCTATGCAAAAACATTGGATTTGAAACACAGAGCTGTGACATTAATAGGAGATGCTGGATCTACTTTGGGGGTTAGGTGCAGAATGCATGGCTCATGGCACTGATGGCAGGCTGTTTGTACTTACCAAGCACCGCCTGCTGGAGTTCTTCACGGGTCCTCCGAGACCCGACCCGAGATCCAACCGAGTCGGGTCTGACTTCCAATGTTTGACTTTGATCTGCGTCGGGTTTAATGTAATTACTTTGATTCTCAGGTATATGCGATTTAACAACTGGACTAGTTATTTATTAGTATGTATGTATGTATGTATGTATGTATGTATGTATGTATGTATGTATGTATGTATGTATGTATGTATGTATGTATGTAAACAATTTCAAAATGTTAAACTGGGGAAAAAAACTATATTTTATTTGGCCATGGTTTGACGTAGGGTTGCACGATTTGACCTAAAATCTAAATCATGATTAATTGAACATTGTACCTTGATTACAACTTTTTCAATTCTGCTCCATGATGCTTAATAATAAGATTACATTTTATTTGTAATCCACTTAAATTAAAATAAATCCTAAAGTGATGAAGCTAATGCATTTAATATACCAATACAAAGAAAAACACAAATGCTAAGGTATCAACTAAAAGCTTTCTTAAATAGGTGGGTTTTGAGGCGTTGTTTAAAAACATCCAGAGAATGTGGTGGTCAGGAAAAGCATTCCACAGACTGGGAGCAGCTGAGCAGAAAATTCGATCTCCCATAGTACTGCTTCCATTCAACCAACTAGGGCTGTTGCGGTTAATTCATTTTCCATGCTGTGATTTAGGTTGGTTTAATAGCGCGTGCGTTATGCAGTAATATCGGCATGTTTTTGTTTTGAGTGGTCAAGTGTGTGGCAGAGAGCTTCTGAAATAGCGTGGTTCTGGGGTATAAACACAATGTCTAGGCAAAGTGATTTCAAGTCCATAATGAGACAATTGTGCAACGGCATATCGGCTACCGGTTTAATGCACCGGTGTTCTGAATGTAGGTATGCAATCACATTCGGCATGTTTGATCAAAATTTCAGCTGAAAAATATGACCAATTAAAAGCATATTGAATAGCACAAGATCAAAACCCTATGATGCGCCAAGCTACATACCTTGGCTTTGCATTGTAGACAGAAGTGGTTGCACAAGTTGTTTGGCTGTTTTCGTTTTTATCAACACAAAATGTTAAGGTAGCCTACATCTATTGTTTTCTTTCCCACAAGAAATAGACAGCTAGCTGCAGGCATGCTGCCCAAACAAAACAGTTCCGGTAGCCTACTTATACATTTCTTCTTGGTGTGGAAATTAAAATGTGTGTCCAAAGAAGATGTCAAGTCATAGGTAAGCTACTCAGTACATTTATTTTTAGACAGAAAATACACGCTTTGAACGTCAATATCTAGCAAGTAAAACAGTGCAAAACTATTTGCATAGTACCCTATTGTTCATCTTAATGAATAAAATACATTATGTCTTATTTTTCAGTTGGCATACTTCACAGCCAGTTTTTACCATACCGCGATCGTGTCATGCTGTCTCTGTTTGGGTGACTCGCAGTTGGCGACACGGTGTAGAATATCCTACTGGTGGCGACAGTTCTATTTAGTGCTGTACCAAACTATTATTTTTTTGTCGATTAATCTAGCAATTATTAGTTTTATTTTTTTAATTAATCTAGCGATTATTTTTTAGATTCATCGGATGACTACATTATCGATAATATAGAAATCCAGTCGATGCCATAGGGTGCTCCCTCAGAAGCTGTGTCACCCACATTGGTAACACATAGTGTTGTGCGGCCTGCACCACTTTGTGTTCCTTATTACAAAGCCAGAGCAGTGTAGAAACACTAGATTATAGTTTTCAGCATGTCCAGAGAATGGGCAGCTATCAGACCATAAGCAGATATTTGCTTAACTTCACTAAGTGTATTGTGTTACAACAGTCTTTAATTGATATTAAATCTGCAAGAGCTTGTTAAAAAATAATTGAGTGTATTATATACATTTAGCACAAAATAAAGTGAAATTAAATACATTTTAGTAATACCAAAACATTAGTGCAACCTCAAGCTTAGCAGTCCCAACAAAATCATCTTATAGTAAAATGTGTGCACTAATTCTAGCAGCCAGGAATAACTAAAACTAGTGCATTCTTAATCAAATCTAACACACCCACCAAAGCAGATGCATGAACTCCTCTCCTTCTGTCATGTCAGGCTGTTTTAGGACAGTTTAGTTATACCGGTACTGTAGAATCAGACCTCTATGACAACACGCGAGTAATATGGCCTACAAATTAACGTTTGAAAACACAATCTCATCAGATCGATGAGATTATAGAGCAAGGGGGCAGCAAGGGTAAAAATGTTTGGTCTATGCACGAGAGGAAAATGGAAGCGCCCACTAGTGTTCCTTTAACAAGACAGCGACAGAGCTCGAACACAGCAGATCAGCGGAGCTGCATGCTGTGCAGCTGCCGCTTCAATGGATCTGTGTTCGTGTGTAGCGCCTTTACTGTGTCCCACAATGTTTTTCTTGACACTTTACTACCAATGCATGTCACGCCCTGCATCTAGCAGAGTGCTAACATGTAAGCCTATGGCACGCCAAGCGTAGCCTACGGTACATCACCTTGATTTAGGTAGCATGTAGACAGAATGACGTGATGGCACAGTTTCGGGTTAACAACACGAAAGATTAGGGGACAACATATTGAATTTTCTTTCCCACACGAAATGCAGATATGTCCCAAAAGAATCACTTGAGCGTGTCTGCGATGCACGATGCGCTTCC
>JAODOY010000018.1:645312-661476 GCA_025399855.1 Forbesichthys papilliferus | reverse complement strand
TTTTAATGCCTTTTCCCATAACCTTTGTGATTTTAAAATATCAAAATTAATATCGATATTGCAATTTTCATGATCAACATCGCAATATCACATTTGATCAATATCGTGCACCCCTAGTATGATTCGACTAACAAATGGCAACCATTTGTGTGTGTGCCTGTGAATAGTTGGTCCATCTGAATACACACCTTTACAGAAAGGGTTATTTTTGTGTGACAAAAGTAGTATTTTGGGTGGCTGTGACAGTGGGAGACCGTGTCACATAGTCAGACAGTGTGCGGGGAGGCTGGGGAAGAGAGGGACACATGGTATTTTAAGGCCCAGCTCTGACACAAATCCCCACAGTGCAAGACGAAGTGGTGGCAGCTCCCTGGGTCGCGTCGCCACAGCAACAGGCCCAGCCCCAGCCTCTCCCAGGCTTAGCATGCTGATACCTCCAAATGTCAGCTCTCTGAAATGCTGGAGAAGTGTATTGCTCTTGAAACCCAGCCCAGTATGCTTCGGCTGCTCTTTCAGGGATCCTGTGGCCAAACACAGTATCGCCATGCCAACGGCCATACCACCATAGCACACTACACTGTGTAAACTCCAACATGGTCCCATTGGTTCTGTACCACCCTGCTAGATAAATAATTTACGTTTGTGAGAAATGATTGTCTTGTGGGCTATTCGTGCAACTCGCATGACATCATTGTAGGGACTGCGAGTGTTAGCTTAAGCAAAGGAGTTGAAAGTTCCTTGGCACCTGAGCCGAAAGAGGTCAGTAAGGAAACGGATATTCATGTATAAACATTTGAGGAGTCTTTTTTTTCCCCCCCTCTCGCCTCTTTATTTCTGGAGGCTTGTCAGGGAGTTGAGAAAGAAGAGCATTGTGTGGAATTGAGCGTTTGGCTCTGAAGCTCACTTGCCAGCCATGCTTCCTTGCTCTTTTGAACACCACCTGTCAAAGGCCTCATTGAAATGTTTTTACAAAGGACTCACCATAGAGCGTGTCCTTGAAGTAAGAGTGAACATTGACAGGCCGCCCGTCGCTCGCCAGTGGGCCAGTGGACTGAAAGGAGGGTGAAGAGAAAAATCAATGGTGGGGTGGGAGTTGGGGAGATGGGAGGGAGGGAGGGAGGGAGGGGAAGTGTCTTCCATTAACAGCAGAGGACGTTGGAGAAAGAAGGGAAAATGTTCCTGTTCTTTCTTATTCTCCCCTTCACTCTAATAGCCATTACTCACAGTTTCTCCAGCTACAGCCCGATTTCACCCCACTGAGGCTATAAGGCCCCCCCCCCCCACAATGACCTGCATCCTACCGCTAGCACCACAGCTTTAGTTTAATGCTGGATAACAGCGTGCAGCCTGGTCTTTACTGGCTGACTGTATTATATCATTCACTTAAATATTGTTGAGAGTTAATCATATGCCTGGAGGAGCTGGCAAGCCCTGCCTGTGGAGCTTGCAGAATATCATGTCAGCTATATACACGTCGTCAACAGTTTGACTAATGTGCCGTGGGCAACCCCGTCTCTTAATCTCAGCACAGCCTTGTTTGAGAAAAAGCACCATAGGGTCTGTTTATAAAGTTGACATGGTAGCTGTATCTCAATAATGCCAAGTGTCCTGTGCATCACCACAGATGCATGTGCCAGGAACTTTGTATTCATGTCAAGTCAATGTATTTTCACAGTGCCTCACAAAGCAGAGCTGCCAATGTATGAGGTACTGTAATACAAGGCATTTTATAAACCTGTGCTGTTGTGTGTGGAGAAGGCAAATATGACCCTGTGGAAAGCATACTAATAGTTTTCCTCGTCTTCTCTCTGGTGTAACAAGTATTGCCCTTCACACAGGACCATCCTGTGTGAAGGGCAATACTTGTTACACCAGAGAGAAGCCTATGAGTTCACACATTCTTCCATTTTGAGCTGGAATGCCATCTGAATTGCTGGCTTATCTTAAATGTTGAAATTCCATATGGTATTGTACGTTATGTATTAGTGTATTTGTGTGACCAAGTCTACATAACCAGACTCTATGACTTATAGCTGAACAACTAAGCTTTATTTCATGTTCAACAATGATTGCAGTAAAGCGTTGTACTCGGCTGGAATGCAGCAACTCTTGAATGCTCAATTTCTTTTCAGTATTATTGTTATTGCGCATGGCAGCAACCAGCTATCCTTCATCTTTTGCTTATCATGACTACAGACATTTTTTTATTTATTTTCTTCTCTCCAATCTGCTTTGAAGCTCAGTGAATGAAGGTTATGGCAGAGAATCTGGTGTAAGCAAAGTGCGGCCTCCACTGGGAGACTAAGAGGTCGTAAACCTTGTTTAGTGGCTATATGTGCATTACACATCACAGCCTGCGATAGCTAGTAATTACACTCAGCTGGAAGTGCCATTATGATTTTTGCATGAGTGGTGGAATTTTAAGTCTCACTTCATTTAGAGTAGCCACCCCCAAGGACAGCTCACATAGCGGGCAGAAAGGCACTATAATATCCTGCTCATCAGGAGTAAAGAGACATGTTGGCAGATAGCAATACAAGGGAATTCCGCGAAAATGCTGTTGACCCCAAGTTAGGCCGTTTGGATTTGAAGTGTGAACCAGTGAACCGGTGGCCTGGGATTCCTTGGCCAGCAGCAGGGAGCTTAACAGTCTGACCTGAACAACATCAGGGAGAAATGGGGGTTGTGTGATCAGGGAGCCAGTGACCCATGCGGCAGATACAAACCCCACAGTTGAAGCTCCCCTTCCCCCCACCCACCACCATTAGGCTTTTATTCAATAATGGCACACAAGTACGCACGCAGTGGAGTTTGGCTCCCAAGGAGGGTTGTCGTCTGTTGTTCAGCCACATTGAAAGGAAATGAGAGGTGAAATTGCAGGCCAATTCCCCTCATTAACGCGGTCTTCACATGGCCAGACGGAGTGACCATAATGAGCCTGATGCAGAGAGAGGGGGATGGTGCTGGAAGTGAAGCTTCTCTTGTCCCCACCCCCAGCCCACAACCAGCCACACAACCGACACTGCTCCAAACCCTTCACCTCACCCTTTGGCAGGCCACCCGCATCAAGCAAACCCCAAATGAACTCCTATTTCAAACAGCAAATGGTTTTGTTTTTGTTCTTTGACCTCCAGTCTGTCTCTGCTCGGGTAACAACCCCTCAGATCCAACAGATCATAGCTTATATATTCCCTTGTGTGTAAACAGATAATCACACAGAGAGACTCAGCACAGCATGTGTAGTGTTGTTCCATTCCTGCCACACTGCCACAGGAAACTGTTTAGTGTGCTTCGACATTGACAACTTTTGTCTTTGCAATTCCATTGTTGTAAATGTATTTCTAGAATGAAATATTTTAACTGAAGAAGATTGTTGATAATGTTCCACAGATTATTTGATTGTTCATACTAGTGTTTTTGTCAATGGCAAAGTATTACATAAATATCTAAAATATAAATATCTAAAATCATAGAAATGTTCTAAAAGCATGGCATGCTGTAATGGTGAATTCCAAACTTATTTCCCTGTATAATTTGGTAGTATAATTTATTTTCTCCCAATTTGTATTACTTGCAATTTAAAGCACAAATCATTGTAATTTGATGACTGTTGGGCTTTAACAGGTGCCATGTCTGAAATAAGTCACCTAAATATGTATAACTCATGAAATGTACATGTATTTCTTAAGCAATGCTAATTAATCTCTGTTAAACATGATTGTTGAACGGGCAGAGGATTTTGGGTCTGTAGTACCATATTTAATATTTCTTATTGTTGCCTTAACCTAGAAGACAAGGGTCCATTTGAATAGTTTGTGTCCAGTGGCCTCACATGTTTATTAAGCAAAAGTGGCACATGGTTATTTTAGAATGCCAGCCCCTCCCTTTGTTTTCACCATCTGTAGATGCCTTGCATGTTAACACAAATTCACTGCTGAGATCAAAGACAAATTCCTGAATATGCCACATGCTGGTCTTAAAAATGAACTAGGTGTTTTATAGCCTCGAGACTGTTTTGGCTTTTGAGATTGCAAGAAGGAATGCTACCTGTAAAGAAAGTATGGATTTGCCGCACTCTGGTAGAGAAAGCTGGGAAGGCTTGATGCTGAACAACATGAAAGGCTAGTTATTAATTTGCCCTGCCTTGATTTACATTCTGCCACAACCAACTGCCACAGCCATTTTGTGTGACTTGAGAGCATGGTGTTGGTGGGGGTGGCATTCTAAAAAAGGTCCATGCCCTTTTTAATGTAGAGTGGATCTCAAAGGCGTCCACATACACTCTATTTTCCTTATGATTCAGCTGATCAAGTCATGTTTTTAGGATATAGATACAGGGAGTGGGTTTAAAATGTCAGCAGGTTGTTGTACACCTATATAAATGTCTTATAAACTCACTGCTTCGCGCCAGAGGCAGTAAGAGTAAAATGAGAGCTCAACTGTCTTGTCTGTGGGGAGGGAAGAAGATAATAAGTTGGAGTTGGGTATATACCTTTTTGAAATGTGGAAATGGAGGGAGTGAGGGAGGGTGGAAAGGAGAGAGAGAATGTGGTGAGCCAGAGAGGTTTCCTAAGCTAATAAAATGCTTGGAGGAATGGAAGCTGCCAGCCAGCATTCCTGTGCCATTAGATAAGTTGGCTTGCTGCAGCCTCCGGTTTCTCTGCAGTGCTCGAGTGGCATGCTGAGGTCACCACTGCCGGAATGGGAGGGGGAGGGGGGGGGGTCACGAGGGAGAGCTGGGGCAGTGTGTGTTTGTGCAGGACGATTGCTCCTTATCGTGATTTGCATTTGCCTAGGTGTAACTGTCGTAAATCTGTTTCACTGAATCTTACATGAGTTGTATGCACCAAGTTACAAGTAACTGCTGTTCAATTTGACCTAGATGTATACTCTTCATCTGGAAGTTTTTGAACTGGACTGTTTTGTACAGGGTAACATGCTTGATTTTGAGTCTTCATGTCTTGCATTAGATAACCAGTTTGCATTGTTTGTTATCTGGCAATTCATTGGGCCATCTGTTTTAGAGACACGTTCAGCAACATCCCTTTGTCTGCTTTAGGCATTACTGGTGGTTGTCCAGTAAAATGACCTGGGTACTCTTTGCGTTGATCCTCAGTTACATTGTCAAGTTGATCCATTAAAGTTAAGTTATATACACCCAGGAGCCTGTTGCCTGTTGATTTCAAGAAAGTCTATTACATGGACACTTCTTGATAGCAGCGCTGTCCTTTCACCCTGGGAGTGCATTCCTCAGCAGTAAAGTCAGATAGAGCCAAAAGCACTTCCTTGTGTTATTCTTCTTTAGGGAACTATCTTATACTGTATGCTCATTCGAATGGAAAACACATTTAGTGAACATTTCTCTGTAACCCGACTCTTATTAGCATTACGTGTCACTGTCTCCTTTGTCTCACAACTTGAAAATGGCTATGGTCCAGACTCCATTGTTCAGTTACCTTTCATAAAATGTCTATTGTCCCAATGGTGGAAACTTCCTTTACAAAATAATCAGCGATTATAATCAAACTTTTGACTTTCTAAACAAATGCGTTTTCTACTGCCATTTGCAATCTGAGTTGATGCAAATGTTATTTGATTAGGAACATGGTTACATAGTATCCCATGTGATGAGCATTATTTGTCGTTGTTTCTGGTATCAATATACAACATAGGTAATGGTTAATGGCAAATATTAACTACTACTTTTTCTAACAGGAATGCTGGTGGTCAACGTAACATGGAGGAATAAGACATATGTGGGCACCCTCTTAGACTGTACACGACATGACTGGGCTCCCCCTAGGTAATGATCATTTCCATATTATCTATTCCTCCTTTGGCCAATACACTTGCACATCACTTCTATACATTGCATCATGAATTGTGCATTTTCCAGGATATTTCAAATGTGTTATCACTTCACTGGTGACTGCTGCTAAAAAAAAAAAAAAACTACCTGCATATATTTTTTAAAAGCCTTTGCACCCAGGTAAGAATGTACTCTGAGTAGATTTAAATGTCAAGGTAAAAATAGAGAATTGCTACATGGTTGCCATAAATCATCTGTACCTCCTCTCTATATTAGCTGAACTGGTCTAGTCTGTATATAAAGACCATATCCCGATATTAATCTGTTGTATGTGTCAGAGCTGAGCTCAAGGATATAGCCTTCAGCACACATCTGCCCATGTGCATTTTGGCTCACCCTTCCCTGCTTGTCTTTATCCCAAGCATAGGGCAATGGGACTCATTCCTTGCTGGCAAATGGTTAATGTCCCTTGAGGAAGTGATATAAATAGAAAACCACTCTAACAAGCTAGATTGCGGAATCCATTTATTGGGCTAATAGCTTTTCCTCAACACTGTATCACATTCACAATCATAAAAAGATAATATTTCCTCGATCTGTATTATCTGGGTGGTGATTTAACATATTTGTAATCTCTAGAATTGTATCTGTTTATGATAGTAACATACATTCATGGAATATAATTAAGTACCAATAATGTACATTTTTAATTTAATTCATGTAAAACCTATCTTGATGCAATACAAAAGAAATCAAGTTTAGTACCAAATGTTATGCACAAGGCAAGTCTAGGATATAGCATCCGATAATAGCTGTGCCTTGCTCAGTAAGTGAGTTTTGTTGGGCTGTATTTTCAGTTTGCAACAGGACTACATTAGGGACACACTATGAATAATTCAAAAAGCTTTCAGCGGGCTGAATATAAACCCAGTCTTGCAATGAGTAATGAGTCTGAATTCCTGCACCACTGTCAGACTTCGGATGTATTCTATTCCTGCTGGGGCTGAGATTGTTTGGAGAGACATCTTGGGGAATCTGTGACTCATCCTAGCCCAGTGTCTCTTTGTCACAGATTGCTAACCTTCGCTGCTGTGCAGGAAGATAATTGCATTACAATTACTGAGACACAGGGCCCAACTGCTATTTTAAGGATTTGAATTATGTTATGTTTACAAGGCAGGTAAAATGTTCACAGCCGTGTCTTTTTGAATAATGTTCACCATGGATACATGCACACTAATAACCCAATCATAACTCACTCAAGATTCCAACAGCTGCAAGTGCCATGTAAACATATTTTTCAATTTATTTGAAACAGAACAAGGTCATAATCTCCCGGAGAGTGTCTATTATTCGGCTGTGCATACACGACCTGATTGTATTCAATAAATACTTATGTCCAAATAGAGTTGCTGTGCTTCTTTACTCGAGGGACATTAGGTATTCCACCAGCTTCTTGGGTGTAATGTGCATTTCTACATACTATACATTCATTGCTGTAATATTTAATATTTTAGCATAATAGGTAATATATTATGCATAAATTGCTACTTCCATTTTTGTGTTGTAAGTGATCTTATTGATCATATCTTTAGAATGTCGTTAATCTTCTATAGATAGGACTTTGAATGCCGTATAATTTGATTTTAGTTTTGAGCGAATACTTGGAATATAAGGCATTAATACAAGTCCACTTAAACCCATCACTTAAACTAGTACTTTAAAATGATATTTCAAGGTTGCCGTGTGCATGCAGTCTTTAGTTGTGTTTAGTTAAAAATTGATGGGCCTCTGATGTTCTGCTTAGTGCTTACTGTTCAATTCTAGGGAAGATGGAAAATGGCTCTCATCTAATAGCGCTTAGAAAGTGCCAAATTACTAGCAGAGGGTTAGAAAGAACGCATTGTTCATATGAGATTAAAATACCATTGGGGCTGAAAACATTCCTATTTAAGTAGACTAGCTGCATTTCAGGGAAGGGGGTGGGGTTATTGTACAACATAAATCAATCATGTGGATAGGCATGTTTAATTTATTATGCTTATTCTTTCTTTGTTTACTTTTAATCTTTTTTAATTTTATATATTTTTATAGAATGAAAGTTATTGTACAGTATTGCATAAAAATTCAACCAATGTCATTAGAGAAATATTAATTGTTATAATTTCTACGCTGCTCTAGGTTCTGTGAATCCCCCACAAGTGACATGGACATAAGAAATGTCCGTGGCCGGGGCAAGCGAATGAGACCCAATAGCAATACACCCATCAACGAGAATAGCAACTCCTCTGATAACAAAGGCACTAACAATAATAAAACGCGTGCTGCCTCCAATAGCAAGGGTCGCAGGGGCAGCCAAACGCCATCAGAGCGTCGCACACCGCCCAACAGCAACGCAGAGGACATCAAGGCCAGTCCTTCCTCAGCTGGGAAACGCAAGACCAAACCCGCCTCAGACATGGAACCCACTTCCAGCTCAGAGGACACCAAAGGCAACAAGCGCATCAGGACTAACTCCAACAGCGGAGGTCTAGGGCCAACTGGTCTTCCCATTCCTTCGATCAAGACTGAGCCTCTTCCACCTCCAATTGACCGTAGCTGCCCCTCACCGGTTCTGATTGACTGTCCACACCCCAACTGCAACAAAAAGTACAAGCACATCAATGGACTCAAATACCATCAAGCCCGTGCCCACAATGATGATGATGTCAAGCTGGACTTGGATGGAGACAGCGAATACGGGGAAGACTCAACTCTGCACCCTGAACCGGGCAACTGCAACGGCGCGTCCATATCTCAGAAAGGTTGCCCGTCTCCAGCACGTTCTGTCACCCCAAAGGGTAGGGGCTTTGATGCTCAAAGTCCTTCCCCATCCCCTGGCAAGTTTGGCTCAAAGCAGAGTAAAAAGAAAATGTCCGATATGGATCCAGAAACCAGTGGTACACCTATGGACGGTTGTGAAGATGGACCCTGCCTAACTGACGAAGCCAGTAATGATGGTATGGACGATAAGCGAGGCATGGACAAGTCTAAAAAGGTTAGCAGTGGCTCAAAGGCTGACAAATTGGCCCAGAAAAACATGAAGTCGCCACGACCTATTGGCCCTGGATCTGCATCTCAGCAAATCTATTCGTTTCCTCAGGGAAACCCTAACGTCTCCCCTGGCATGACTCCCGTGATGCAAAGCATCCCCAAAAGCCCACAAATGAAAGGCACACAGCCCAAGCCTCCTGCCATAGGAGATCCTGCCTCTGCCAGCTCAAAGGACAAAAAGAAAAAGGACAAGAAGAAGAAAGATGGTGGGAAGGAGGCTGACAGCCCCAAGCCCCCAGGGAAGGGTGGTAAAATAGAGGAAGGAAAGCTGCCATACTCTGAATCCTCCGACCAAGGCCCTAAGGGGGAAGGGCTCCTCAATGGCTCTTCTGACCCACATCAGAGTCGTCTGGCCAGCATTAAAGCAGAGGCTGATAAGATCTACAGCTTCTCTGACAATGCACCTAGTCCGTCTATTGGTGTAGCCAGCCGAATAGATGGCAGTGGGATGCCACAACCTCTTACACCAATCCATGTGGTAACCCAGAATGGTGCTGATAATTCTTCAGTCAAAACCAACAGCCCAGCATACTCGGACATCTCCGATGCTGGTGAGGATGGCGAGGGGAAATTAGAAGGTGCCAAAGTTAAGACGGAGGACCAGGCCATTAGAGAAGGCGTCAAAAAAGCCCTCTTCCCAAACCAGACACCCAGCAAAGATTCCCCATATTATGCTGGCTATGAGACGTACTACTCGCCCAACTATGTTAACCCCAGCCCTAGCGGGCCCAACCCTGGCATCCCAATGGCTGAGTCACATGTCAAGATCAAAAGGGAGGAAGACCAAGATCAAGTGGAGGAAAAGATCAAGGTTGAAGTTCATGAAGAGCGCAAAGTTGACGCTAATGTCACTGGGCAGCAACAGCAGCCCTCAGTCATCCAACAGCGCTCCAACATGTTCATGCAGCCTCTCTACTATAACCAGTATGCTTATGTTCCTCCATATGCATACCATCCTGACCAGGCGTACCATAACCACTTGATGAACACCAACCCAGCCTACAGGCAACAGTACGAAGACCGGCAGCGTCAGATGGCCGAGCAGCATCGTGCTGCTGAGAAGAAGTCTGATGTGGCCATAAAAGAGCGAGAGGCCTTGATGAAAGAGGATTGGAAGCAAAAGGGTCCCATGCCCCCCAGCCTCTCCAAGGCCCCTAGCCAGGCAGACCTGTGTAAGCCCCATCAACCCCCAGGAAAATCTAGGGAGTCTCCCTCTGAGCCTTCCAACAAATCCATGGGTGGCATAAAGGGAGAAGAGGCAAAGTCCCAGCAGGCTGAAGGGCTAAAGATGAAGCTGAGTGAGGGGGGGCACCATGGGAAGGACGACTCCAAGCAAGGCCTGGAGTCCAGAGGACAGGGGGGGATGGAGCAGGCTATGTGGTACAGACAGGTAAGACCTGAGGACAGACTACCATACAGACACAGCATACAGTGCTGTGTGATACAACAAGGTGCTTGACACGTTATGGGCTGACACAGGCAGGTTACGATCATAGCTATCTAACTAACTACAGATGATAATGACTGGTAATAACTGTAAAGTTCAGTTGTATATCTAGCGTTAACATTCTAAATCTGTATTCAGAAGTAATGAATTATGAAGCTGAGGATGTTTACGTTGATCTTGATGAGCGAGCAGCTTATTTGTACGAGAGCAAATTGTGAGTTTTTTTGAGAGAGAGAAGAAAATCCATGCATAGTAAATGATTGTTTACCTGCATTTTTGCATGAGACTAAAGAAAATCTTTGAGGAACTGAGAAAAAATGAATTTGCAACAGATATTTGTCCTTACAATTTATGGCGGAAAATAACTCCATAGCGGTGTATTTGGCGTAGTGTCATATTATGTTGTTCAGAATGAGAATGTGATTAGTGCAAATTTCCTAATTGCCATGCATGTTCTCTCTCAACAGTACGCTGACAGCCAGAAGCCCCAGTCAGAAGAGGATCACCAGCAGCACCAGCAGCAGCAGCAGCAGCCTCGATGGAAAGACGAACGGGATCGAGAGCGGGAGCGTGATAGGAAAATCAAAGACGAAAGGCCTAGGCCCAAGGACACTTGTGGTGGTCCCAAAGAAGAGAGCAAAGAGGTCCCTGATCCTCGCATGTCTTCTGAGGACCACCGGGCCATGGGCAAAGACCCACGTTCCAATGCTCACATTCAGTTCTCGTCGCCATTAGCACAGCACCAAGGCTACATGCCCTATATGCATGGGTACCCTTATGGACAAGGATATGACCCGAGCCACCCTGGATACAGGGGCATGCCCTCTGTCATGATGCAGAACTACCCAGGTATGGCATACGCTTTGCTCTAAATGATGACAATTAACTACAGCGCTACATTGGACTACATATTTAAGTGTGTCCAGTCTCGTTCAGTGATTGCAAGAGCAGCTTTCTATGGCATTTTCCCTGTGTTTCATCATTATCTCCAATGTCTCCTAGGTTACCTAGCCCCAGGCTACCCGTTTTCTCCATATGGTAGCAAAATAGCCGGAGGTGAGGAGGGTGGCGACAAGTCGCGCGCCAGTCCCACGGTCACCAAATCGGCGTCGGACTCCAAAGCCCTGGATATCCTGCATCAGCACGCCAGCCAGTACAAGAGCAAGTCCCCCACAGTGAGCGACAAGGCCTCCCACGACCGGGAGAGGGAGCGCGAGCAGGACCGAGGCGTTGGAGGAGATCGGGACAGAGAGAGAGACGTGGACCGGCCGCGCTCTTCGCCTTCCCAGCGCATGTTGCCCTCCCACCACCACCTGGGATATCCCCTGCTCTCAGGCCAGTTTGACTTGTCTTACACCACAGGTCTGTCCCCTTTCTCTATTGTTACATGTGTGGTGTTAACTGAACCATGTATGCTACATTATACACGACATAGCCAGATTGATGCTTTGTAAATTCAACTAATACCCACTAGGCAAAACCACTTTTGCCATAGCTCTGTCCTCAACTACTATTGTGACTAGTCTTGACTGGACTGGCAAAAAGGAATGTGTAATATGCACACAAGCCTGCTAGCAGATATTTGCTCTTACTGGTGAACTGTCAGCAATACTTGCACACTAGATAAAAGTACATAGATTCAGCACTGAATAATACATGTGTCTATTGGTATTGAGCAGGCCGATCTGGGACATAGTGTCAACGAGAAGAAAACATAATTGTTGCGGCTGTTTATTTAATTTGAACTGAAAGGCATTGGCTCTATTACTCTATCTTCAAACTGTTGATGTTGCAGGCACAAACCTGTGAAAAGGCTTAGTCAAACGAAGCTCTTCAGCAAGTACCACACTATGCATTGCAGCAGCACTTAGCAGCTCAGCAGCTCAGCAGCTCATCCATCCTAAGCAGGTCTTTCGAGGACAAGTAGAGACCACAGCATTGATAATAGAGATGGAATGAGCCTACAATCAGAAGTAGCGCAGGCTGCACTGACCTCTAGTGGCAGGTCTCTTAACCTGCAGTTAAACATTTCAGTCCAGAATGGAGGAGCTCAGCTATAAATGTACAGTACATATTGGAATGCAAACATGTATTTGGTTAGTAAATTGGTAATAAATGTTCTTATCTTCTGTTTTCTCACAGGGAAACCTGACAGACACACCTCCACACTTCAAAGATTCATGTGACTGGCTCACATGAGAAGATGATCTCCTGGGTGGTACCTTTTAGACATCAGTTGAATGGTGTTTCTATCTATATATTTTTGTTGTTGTTCTGCCCTGAGGTCTGGCAGATGGTTGTTTTTTTTTCCTCTCCCCTTGCGAATAACCCCAATCTCCAAACCTTGGACTGTAATAGGACTGATAGAATCCAGGTTGAAAGCCATCGCTCTGCCATAACATGCAGAGGAAACACCAACCCGCTGATTATCTAGTCTTTGCACTGTCAACAAATACAATGCAACAATAGACTGGTGGACTGCCTGAACAGCCGATTGTTTTTTCGTTTCTCTTTTTTTGACTGCATTTTATTTTATTTTTTTCTTCATGAGCAGAACAAAATTGGCATGGGATTTTGGGGGGTTGGGTGGCTGTCTGATGGGGAAAGGGGAGTCAAAATAAAAGATTGACAATAAAAAGTCAATCATATTGAAATGATTGAACTCTGGCTTATTGTATGCCGTGAAACTACAGTATATCCTTAACTTGACAAATGTTTTGGGCTTGCGGGGAGAGGGAATGTGGCGATAGCTGCTTTCTTCAGAGACTTGAGAGCCTGAGATTGAAGTTTTCATTTTCCATCATCATCGATAATTCCCATCCTCACTGAACCCTCAGTTCTTGTTTCAGGGATAATGTCATGTTTTGCGAAGGGACCGCATAGACCTCAATGGAGAATAAACACTATTCATGTTTTGTTTTTCTTAAATGTTTTTTTTCTTTTATGTCAATATTGCTTTTGTTCAGTACTCCATATCAAAGTTTTCGGCTTTGAATGCCTGTGATGAATTTCCTCACACTGAAACGGCCACATCTATCCACACATTCTTAAACATGCACTCTCTGGTATCGTTCATGTGATGGTTTCTTCTCATCAGCTTGCTTATTGCTCATCCCCAAGCTGTTTGTGCTTATTACAGTTGTTCAGCTCTCTGTTCTCCTTGATTCTGCAGGTGTTTGCTGGCCAGCTACTAGTACATCAACATGTTCACTGTACTGTTTTATAAACAATTACAATACACTCAGAAACCGGATACACCAACCAAACAGCATATTGCTTTAATCAAAGGCAAACTAATTCAACTAAATTCAATCAAATATTATTTACATTCAGCCCTGTCTCAGCCAATCAGACAAAAATAAGCACTTTGCTCTAGCCTGTTGTTTTGGTATAAATTTGCCCAACACTGACCATCATCCAATCATTGTCTGTTAAATAATGGCCATTGTCATCCTGTAAAGTTCCTTTTATTAGTGTATGTCCCTCTCAACTCAACCTTTCACGTCTCTCAGGTTCTGAATCAACTTGTGTTCATTCACCATTCACATATGTCCTTCAGTGGGTTCTAGTTTTGAAGGAGGACATATTCTGTACTCAGCTGGGCTTGCTGTTTTAGTGAGTTCTTTCAGGAGTGATGGGGCCCGGGATAAGTGATAATTTAAGGCATTACGTTACGCAATGCCACAATCTGTTGTGAACAGAATTCCTGGTGTTTCAGTGCATGCATCAAAATGACAGTGGGGAATCGGCCATCTAACAAGTATGTTTGTGTTCGTAAAGGAGCATGCTCATCAGTTCATTTGACTAGGTTTGTTTTACGACAACATATGTTGTAGTTTTGTTGGTTAAATATGTGATCGAGATGTTTCCAAGCCACCATTTAGTCTCAACTTTAATACCCTCTAAAGTCAGGTGTTTTACCTGGAACACCACTCATAATTAGGAAAATGCAGATCTTGCTTTGGGGGTTCTCGGACATTCCATGTAAGTGAGTTGCGAGTATCCAGAGATGGTCATATGCTATGACTTGTATGCATTTCAATGCAGAAAGGTGGTCTGACATGAATAAGATGAATGTGATTGTCTTTGTACTTAATCTGTAAGGGTAATCTAGGCAGCTGTGATGTTGTCATTAAAGTCATTGGGGTTTAGTACCAGCAGACTGCATACATATATAGTTTTATCAAACAATGGTTGTGACAAGTGCATTTTGTTCTCTCTCCGAGAGTAGTAATGTTATCTCAGTAGTAAACGAAATCCAGTGAAAATCATATATACTAAAGTGTATGAAAAGCCAGAAAAGTTATGTTTGCTATCTATCAACTTATTGGAAAGTGCTTGGCTCTGTATTTTGCAGGACTATTTGTGTCATGGTGAAGAGTATATTTATTGGCCAGCAGTTGTCTCAATTGGTGCCTAGTTGAACATTCTCCTGTGAAATACGCAGAGACACTTGCTTGTTTGTCCTTTCCTGACCCGCCTACTGTCACTCAAAACCCAAAAGTATCAGTCCCTTCCTGGTACTTGCAAGGTTGTTTACAATGTCTTTATTTCTTTCTACGTGAGAGATTCAGAACTCTTCACCTCTCCTCCGCGGCCCCTCCCTTCAGGAGTTTGTGTAAAGTGTACATTGCCATGGTTCTTTTTTATACAATACTCTGTAACTTGCCTTTGTAAATTTGGGCTGAAAAAAAAATAAATCTTTTTATGAGAGAATTTGTCCTTTACTGTTTACTTCTGCTTCTGGTCCACAACATGGTGTGTGAGGGTGGGGCAAGAATCAACATTTACGTTTTAATGTTTATTTTTTCCCCTGTTAATCTTAAAAATGCAACGATTTTCACCTGTTGTGTATTTGTTTGGGATCTCATAGTTCACAACCCAAAAAATGTAAATCACATGTATACAATGTAAAAAATAAATATAGTTAAATCAGCGGCACCAGGAAACTTTATATAAAAAAGATATAAAGCTGATTAGAGATTTTTTTTCTTCAGGTTTCTAACTCTGTATATAATACCATCAACAAACTATTCTGTATTTTCACAAGAAAATTAATGAATTCCTTGTAGAAATATACAATTTTTTTGTACAAAAAATTGTCAAACATTGTGGGGAGTCTCACTGACATGCATCTGTAGGGCTGCAGTGAAATAACTGTGACATGTGAATCCCTCCTACTCTTGAGCTGGTTTTATTTCAAGGTTTTGCACAGAATGCGGAAGCCACGCCCACATTGTGGCGTGATTGGCCGTCAACAGTTTAAAAGGGACATACATTTTTTACAGATAGTTCTGTTAAATTGTCATTTAAAAGCAGTTAAACTATATTTAATGTATTCAATTTAAACAATGATTTAGTTAAATCACATGACACATTTAAATAAACAGTATATTCTTGTAAATATAATTTCCTATCATTTTGAAATACAGAAAACGTATAGTAGAATGAACTGGTAAAACCCATTAAAAATTTTTAAAAAAAAAGTACATTAGACATCTAAAACTGAATTGAATCCTGAATGTTTCAATTTGACACATGGAATCCAATTATGACAAACAAAAATGAGGTACTTGATGTGTATGTGTGGTACTTGTATGTGGGTTTAGCTATTCTAATTAAATGCACTTTGTACAATTATATTGTCTGTTCTGTGGGCAGGTGTAGCTTCTGAGGAGTACAATATGGCAGTGTTTCTCAACCATGGTCCTGGAGGCCCCCTGCATGTTTTAGATGTCTCAAGTCAAGTCAAGTCAATTTTATTTATATAGCCCTTAATCACATTGCAGTCTCAAAGGGCTTTACAACCTACATT
>JAODOY010000018.1:605017-645212 GCA_025399855.1 Forbesichthys papilliferus | reverse complement strand
TGTAGTATTATTTTCAGCAGACTGTGTTTTTCTATTGTTGTGACTTAGATGAAGTTCAGAGCACATTTTATGACCAAGTCATGCAAAACTCCACGTAATCCCAAGGGGTTCACATACTTTTTCTTGCAACTGTATTTCGAATGAATACACCCATTGTAATTTAGAAAAACAGATAGAATGGATTTAGATTACCGATAATCTGAATACATTTTTATTATTGATAGAAATAGGATTAATCTGAAATGAATCCTTGCAGCCATGCAATAGAGCAGTTTTATATTTCAGATATATTCACAGCAATGAGGAGAAACAGTAGCATTCTGTAATGGATGCCAAGTATAACTGTACCCCTCTGTGGATCTCTCACCAGGGATCTGGCACCGCAAGAAATAAATTACCCCCAAATAGTTAAATAGCTGAACCAGAGACACAGTCTCTCTCTCTCTCTCTCTCTCTGAGACGTGCAGTATTTCCTTCGAACACAGCAAGCATATTTTAAACTGCATTTAGCATTCAGCCACTTCTATTACTCCATTCGCTGCATTATTAAAATACCTTCATTATATTTTTCAGTCTCTCATCCCAGTAGAACTGATAATTGGTGTTATTTATCTAAACAATACTACTGTCTAACTCTATGGTGGGAGCGTTTGAATTATGGATGAAGGTGAATGAGAAGCTATAGCACACAGTATGACATTGGCACTAACCATGTCAGTTCACCATTTTATGTCCAAGAAGAAAATGGCAGCAGTGTCAAACCGTATAATCCTTTGTTGGATTCTCGGCTCATACTAACGCAGAGTGGGGTGTTTACTTGCCAGTGAGGCCGGACTGGGTTAATTTGAACTGTTCTTCCTGCCTAGTTCTCCTAAGGCTTGTGGTAGGCTAATGGCATGCTTCTGGGATAGACTATACTAAGACTGGACAAATAATTAACACAAAACATGTTTTATTTCTAAGAATTTCATTGTGCAGTTTAAAGTGATTAGTGGAAATCCTTCTTCCATGCTCTGGGGCACCTGTATTTCAGTTTGCGATTTAGTGTGTGCTTCTGAGTCCTTATCCATCCATGTCTTTGTTAAAGGTATTTTGAGCAATTGTAAGATAGCACTTTTTGTCAAATATCTCCTTCTGGTCCTTTACCTTGCCATTCTGTATGTGCTGGTAAAATAATCAGGTACTTCCACACAGCCCTGGCACTATAAATAGTAACAACAACAATAATATTCTAACCTTCACAATATGTGTTCACAATAGCCTTCTTCAATGTGTGGGGTGGAGCTACTGAGTGAGCGCTCTATGGCATTGACATTGTTTTAAATTAATGACTACACCTTTTTAATGCATATTAGAGTTAAACTTATAGGTATTTATTAACACAGTACACGTCTTAAAGCACAATTGACTCAGCATTCTGTAATTTAGACCTTGCCAATGAACGGGGTCTGAATGGGGGGTCTGTGTTTCCAGCGTCGGTCCGTACCAGACCCACTTGGTTGTGACCCGTGTCCCCTCTCCTGTGCCCCCTCCCCAGGTACGACGGCACAGCCCTTTAGCCCCTTCTGGTTCACGGTGGAGCCCCAGGACACGCTGGCCGTGCGGGGCGCCCCGGCGCTCCTCAACTGCTCGGCCCACAGCGAGGCGGCGGCGGTGGTGGCCCGCGTGGAGTGGAAGAAGGACGGCACCTTCATGAGCCTGGACGCGGACGAGAGGCGGCGGGTGCTGCCCGACGGCTCGCTGCTCTTCAGCCAGGTGGTGCATTCCAAGCACAACAAGCTGGACGAGGGCACGTACCAGTGCGTCGCCTCTGTCGACAACCTGGGCTCCATCTCCAGCCGCACGGCACGCCTCTCCGTAGCGGGTAAGGCGCTAAGATAGCTCACGTCAAGTGTCACGCGCTGTGTACACAATGCATTGTTTGTCCTTGAAGACTGGTAACTGTAAGCGTCTATTGGATGCTGCTGCCTGATAAATGCACACAACAAGGCCGCGGGCTTTGTTTTTCCCCTCGTCCTGTCCTGCGTCGTGACCTTGTTGGGCTTGGGAGCAATGTGTGACATGGCGTTATTAGGTGTTTGCAGTTGAGTCGCCGGCCAAAATTCAATTTGCAGCGGAGGAAGCAGCCGAATGCAATTACAGCTCTCTCTCTCTCTCTCTCTCTCTGTCTCTGTCTCTCTCTCTCTCTCTGTGTGTGTGAGGTGCTCTGCCATGCTGCTCCGGCGCTGGGGAGAGAGGCTGCTTGTTGACAATCAGGTAGTCAAGTACAAGTCGCTCAGATCCACCAGCTGCCGTGCGAACTTCCACTCCTGTGTCTTTTTGACTGCCTCTCTTGTCACAACCTTTTCAAACGCAAGCTAATGAGCTAGCATGCTGTCGCCAGTGAGACGAGCACGACGTCTGCTTCCCTGCTCGTAGAGTGGAAGCAGCAGTGCCGAGCTGTACCTGGCTAACGTATGAACATGTTGTTGCAGCCAGGAAGATGCTCGGGTCAGCAGTTGAATGCTTATTAGTTTTGCTACTGGACAGACATAGAAAAGAAAAAAAAGAAGCTTATTAGATTTCAATTTCATGAAGGCTGTTCATATTTTTAGCCACAAATTATATTAGCGGTGCATTTGATGGCGACAGTAGATGGTTAGAGTGTGTGTGCGCGCACGCGTGTGTGAGTGACTTCCATAGCCCACCTTTAGTCTGTAGCAGAGGTCAACCTCACCATCGCCATGGGAAATCTACTGACCTTAAGGTCATTTCAGCACATCAATACCATGGAGCTCACCAGAACACATGCCCGGCTAGATGTATTGGTTCTCTATGGAAATATACAGGCAGGCAATTGGCGCCAGCAGTAATGCGCATGAATATGCATGAGTCCAGTATATGTTGGCGTGTGCATCTTTGTCACTTGACTTGGCAGTAGACAATCACGTTTAGATGTCATTCACATGCTGTTAGAGAAGCCTTGCTTTAAAGCACAACGGCATCACATTGTTGCTAAGCGAGTCAGATGTACCTGGTTTGACTATTAATTAAGGGGTGTTCTGATTTATTTATACTTGGAAGCTAGCAAGAGCAGCTATTTCATTATGAAACACACTCGTAACCCACGGCCACAATATCGTATGCATTGCTAGTCATACGTGTTCAAATCGTGTGTCAAAAATAACGATATTGATTTCTCAGAATTACGAGATCGTTTCTCAAAATTAGAGGCATTCCATTGTTGGTTTTTTTCTTTACCTCTCCAAATGAATGTCTGTGGTGTGGCGTGGTGGTCTGTGGTGGGAGAAGGCTATTACAGTAGGTGTCCATCAGAACCAGGAGATTTAGGGTTTGTGTGCAGGGCTGACAAACCCTCGGGATAATATTTAGGATTGATAGCTCAGACATAGTGCCCTTCCTTCAAGAGGAGAATATGAGCTTCCCAATCTCTCTCCTCCTCCACCACCCTAATGGTGCCTTTGCCTCTCTCTCTCTCTCTCTTTTTTTTTCTCTTTTTATTGATAGAGTTGGTGAGGGAGAGAACGATTGAGACTCCCTATCTAGCTAGTGATTCCTGACCCCTGCTTAGTCAGACCAGACAGTTTTCATTTCAGCTGTACGCGCTCCATTGGCTCTGGCTCCTGTATTTTCTGCCTGCCTCTTCCCCACTCTCTTGCTGTTGGTTTGTCTGGTACCTAATAGGCAGCTATGGTAAGGAATAATAGCCACAGCTTGTTATTATCATCTTATTATCACTGTGGCTTTGATGTCACCTGTCACGAGAAGCCTCCCACGCAACATCAGGAGGCCAGCCCAGGCGGTCTTTACGGTTCTCCTGTCACCTCGCATTCAAGCACGCTCATCTCTGATGGAGTCGGGGTCCCCTTTGAAGGATTTAGGGATGCCAGATTCCTTAATCTTCTTTTTGATGCGACTGAATATATTTCAGGGAGCCTGTGTGCCAGAGAGGTGGGAAATATTATTAGTTTATATTATTAGTAAATTATTATTAATTTTTTATGCAGTGACATGCTAAGCAGCAGTCAACTGGCGTCTAAATGTGGGCGTAATAACGCTCGACTTTATTCTTGGGTTTAGTTTAGTCCAGCGAGCCGTGTAGATGTGTTTGTGTGCACAGTACACCTCTCTGGACATGCTGAGCTGTTGTGGTGGTGGGATAGGCTGGGATGTGTTACTAGCTACTGGGCCCATTTAGAGGCTTTGAGTAGACACTGGGTCAGGGCTTGGCCCGTGTGATCGCCACAGAAACGATGGCCTTTACCGCAACACTGCGTGCACACACAACCACACATACACACGCACGCTGGGCTGTCCCAGGAAAAATGAAAAAGCCCCTGTTCCTTGTTGTTTAGAATTGTTTTACCAACTGCGCGTGCGCGCACACACGCACACACACTCCAGTGATCTGTCACCTTTCAATCAATCTGTGATTCTCTTCATACTGCCCAGATCTCCTCCCTCCTATAATCAGCTATCATCCACCACCACAGACACACACTTCTGAGCCCCTCTATTATGCTCTCTGAGCTGCGGTCCATTCTGCAATCCCACAGTGACTGCTCCTGTGAAGGTGGAGAAAACCAAAACACACAGCGATCCATCTTTACAGTACAGCAACAAATGAGGCATCCACCCAAAAGGAAAAGCCTCAGATATGTCAGTCTGCTCCTTAAAGCGTTATCTGTCATATCTGCCGTGAATGCGTACAGCAAGCGCTGTGTTCAAGCTATGTTGACGTTCGTCTCCCCCCCCCACCCCCCATATGACCAATTGCCTCACTGCTGGCCGTTGTAATGAGGAATCAGGGCCAACCCTGCAACAAGATTGGGGTCAACGTGGCGCTCCGTTCCCCTGATCTCTCATCTATCTCTGGCAGGCTGTGTGAGGGGTGCAGGAGACATAGATTAAACTGAATGGAGAATCGCCGTGTTGTGCTTCTAAGGCATGTTAGGGGGATTTACGTTGCCATGTGTTGTGTATGTGGTGGGCAGAGTTTTATACAGGTCAATTCACGAGATTGACTAAATGCTGCATGATAGATAACACACATTGACGTGTCCAAAGAGTACGATGGTTTCCACATGCGGATTTAGTATTCTTCTTATTTCTAATATCCTAATTCAGGAGGATCTCTCGCACTGATTTGCAAAGAATATGCTTTTATAGCAGCCCTACTCATAATCCTAAGGCAAATGAAGACAGGCCTGTATAGGTAGAAAGCAGCAGAAAACATTGCATGGACAGAGCCATAGGCCTGGCTGTAAAGTGTCACCAGGGAGGCTGCCGGTAGTCGATGTCATCCTCCATTTTGTGTGTGTCCGTTCACTGATTCACTGACTGATTAAGTCCACTGGGTAGCTGTTGTGGCTGAAGGAGAGAGGCCTATCTCTGCTCTCCAGACACCTTGGTGTGTGTGTGCGTACGTCCCCCACCTAGGCACACTTGCACGTGCTTAAAGTGTTAGTGTGTTTGTAGATTGCTGTCACGTGACATCTCATTTTTTAACACGAAGCCCCTCTGTTCGATTGCCAACTGAGAGCCTAGGCTAGCTAAAGCTAACGCTTCTAACATAGGAGCCTTAGTGTCGACTACAAAAGGACAGCGGAGGAGAAACTGTATGGTGTCTGTTGCCACGGCAACGTCACGGCACACCTGCTCACGGTGGACACAGGTGGGCACAGAAATCAAAAGAAGTATCTGCGTCTGGCCCCGATTGCCTGAAATTACAGCTCGATTATTGGCCGCTGCTCAGAAGGTGGCTAAAATCAGATGGAAATGCCAGGCGATGTTAGTCACTCCACGCTGGAAACGCTGAATTCCAAATGAAAAGCGACTGCCTCATTGAACACGGGCCATTGCTGGTCTTCAGGGCCCCACGGCTGGTGCAATTCCTCAACTCTACAGCGATGGTTGTGATAATTGACTGCTGCGCTCAGCAGATGAGAATAAACTCTGCTTGTGAGCGGACACAGTCTGTGTTTGCACTGCCAATGCATGTTATGCTTATATCCCCCCCCCCCCCCCTGCCATTCCACTCTGCACGGGCCCCTGTATTGCCTCGACGACTGCGCCGCTACCTCACTTCACAGTAATGCATAATGCATCACCTGAGATACAACGTGAGAAAGCCACGCATTAGCAAACTCCGCCGCTGCTCAAGGCTTTTGTCGAGGCCTAGGAGCTTTCTCTTCAAAGCTTCTCGGTTCTTTGTTGACCGCATGGGAGGCGTTACGGCGTCACTGGGAGTAAGACTGCTAATGTAACAAGTTAATTGGACAGTATTGACAGAGCAGTGTACTTTGTTGTTGTTTTGTTCTTCTACTCTTTCTCCTATCACACATGAAAACCTTATTCCTATATTACTAGTGCATTTGTGTCACAATTTTGTCGTAATGGAGGATATATGCAAGGAGGGTACTCTGGTAATTTTGTAATCATGATATGAAGACATGCTTGGACTAAAGTACCTCATTCTATGATGCCTATATTCTCCAAAAACCATGTAGAATTACATCTACTGCAGATCTGCATCCTGGCAGTATAATGTGTTTGTTCATTCCCCTTATCTTATTTGATTCCAAGCACTCTGGCTGTCTCATTACTACACCTCAAAACTCCCTCAGGCTTTCTACCCATGGACCCTGAAAATGATTTGCTGGCAGCACACTGCATTGTTCTAATTCTCCTTACGAGCCCTTGCTCTTAATTTGGATGTTGGTTTGCTCCCAGTAAATTAATGAATCAGGCAGTGGCCTGTAGCTGGAGCAGATGAAATGCACAATAATAATCCTTTCCATATCAGAACACAAACTTTAATTTTGGATTGAATTCTTATCTTGTTGTTGTGGGTAGGATTATGCTAAGTGATTTCTAATATTGCCAAACCGACCATCAGATAATAATGCTAGACTGTTGGACTTGGTCTTCAGCCAAAGTGGTATAATGTATTGTGAAGTTGAACCCTTTGGAAATACCATATACAGTGCACTTTTCCTAAAATACTGATCTCTGTTCATTATTGTTCTTTATAAATATGATATGAATACACAAATGGTTATATTTAATAAGTCATTGTAAGTTGGGAAAGGTAGAGTATGTGAGGCTAATGACTTCAACAAATGCAAATTGGAGTAAGTAAATATGGAGTACAGTCAATGAAACATGATTGAGGTGTTATATAAAGCTACTGTGACTCATAAAAACATTCCAAAGAAGCATCTGCTGATGTGAACCATGCCTTGCGAAAAAAAACAAAAACAAAAAAGACCTCTGATCAAAAATCGCCGATATACATATGGAGAGTTTTACATAATTATTCATCAAGGTTGGGGGTTGATTTAGAAATGTGAAATTATTTTACTTGTTTAAAATGCTTTAAATGGTTTAGCACCTTCCTTCATACCTCTGTGATTGCATGCTTGTATGTTGTAAACAGTTCCCTTAGCTTGTCTAGTGCTGGCTTGCTCAAAGTCCCAAAGATTAAGTATTATTTGTTTTTCAGATTGGTAGGCCTTACTTGTTCTGTATTTGTTATACTTGTTTTGTATTTTAGGATTGTTTCTATACATTTATTTGAACAGCTGTGTTTAATATAATAGGTGCTATATCTATGAAGTGTATTATCTGTGGCTACTCTCCGTAAAGGGATGCCCTGCCAAGATGTCTCCAAAGTCAATGCATATTTTTTGGTGAGGTAAAAAAATCACCTTATTAACAACTGAAGAAGTAGTGAAGGAATGACATGATTCTAATATATGAAGGCCTGCCGCAATAATTACTATATCGCCTTATCGTGCTTTTCTTGTCTGCCCTTAAAATGACAATAATATCGTTTATCGCGATTATTTCTGGGACAATTAACCGGCTAACAAAAATCGTGACAGGCCTAACTATATGCAAAACAGTCCAGGAGTCCATGGCAGGACACCACGGGTGAAGTCGCTGCTTTCCAGCAAGAGTGCACTTAAAGTTGGCCTAAGGTGCACCATGGCATGCCAAAATGTTGTGTGAACTGATGAACCTGGCATTGAATTAAGGATGGATATGCATAACTATGGAGTAGCCCAGTCAAAGCCTTTACTTCAACCTGATGGAGCTGCTGTGTAATGGCCTCCAGAGAGCTGTCAACACCAGCCATCCTAAGAATATGACTAAGCTGCTTTATAGCATCTACACTGGAAGTGCTTGTTTGAAGTTATTGCTGCCTGGGTTTAGGGTTAGCTAACCCTGACAATTAAAGCAGGAATATAGTTAATTATGTAGGGATCACATCTTATTCCCACCTCTGTATATGGGTATAATAACTGTTATTAAAATGTAATATGCTGCATTCTGTATTGACTAGAGCAGGGTATCTCAAACTTTTTAGGTTGCGACCCCCCCCCCCAAATAACAGTGCCAGAGACTCATGACCCCCACTATCCCCAGAGGTGGTAGAAGAATAACAGCCATATTATTAATTGAAAGTATTTTAATATAGGCTAGTAGCAGAATACATCAAAGTAATGTATAAACTGTACTACTACTAAACTATGTAATTTTAATAATTTTAAAATGTTACTTAATTTCTGAAAATCATCTTGTGACCCCCTCCTTTGTCTCGCGACCCTTCGGGGGGGGCCTGACCCCCAGTTTGAGAACCACTGGACTAGAGCATGCAGCAAACTAACTTCTAATAACTGTCATTATAATTTCGTATGCTGCATGCTGTATTGACTACAGCTATCTTTTAGTTTAATACACGCTTGATAAGCTCCAATTGCCCAGCCAGATAAATGCTTTGCTCATCTCCGGGAAGAACATTAATATTGACATACAGTATGAATGTGGGGGGGGAAATTAAAAAAAAAAGTTTTTAAATTATGTCCATCCACAGGCCCTCTTGATGAATCACGTATTCTCTAAATATTTAACATTTTTTATGTTTTTCTTTTAACCTCTGATCTTTGTATTTTGGAAAACATCATCATTGGCTGTTGGAACTGCATATTGTGGGTTGTCCTTTTTTTTTTAAGAAAGAAAAAAAGGTAGTTGGTAAAATATGATTCTGACCTTCTGACTGCAGAAGGACAGGAATGTATTTTCTCTGCTCTGGGCGTAAAGGAAATATGTTGGAGATCCATATTTTACACCACTTGGCTGGTGCCTACAACACCGAAAAGTGATATCATGAGTGTCTACTCTATACTTTCCACCTTGAGCGGAGCGTAAATACAAGGAGTTTCTCATTGATTTAACTACCTGGTTTGTCACGCTTCATATACACGCTAGTTTATTTCATTCATACTATTATTGGTCTTCGAATACGGTGGTGTTACCATAGCAGGTGGTGGCCATTTTCATTTCTCAGCACACTTAAGGTGCCAGAGGTGTTGCTTGAAAAAGCACCCACAGCCGCCCTGTTTCCCATCCGCTTCCGCCCTGCCTCGGTCGTTCATTCCAGTGAAATGCGTTCAGCTGTCTGAAAATGGCATCTCTCCTGGCAAAAAAATGATAAAGATGAAATGTAGTTTTACACTTTTCAATGTTCCCTTTTTCTGAGACAGCCTCACTGGGTTTAGCTGTTGGCAGGTCAGCGCAGTTTGAATCAAAGAGGCAGGCAACTCTCTCAAAATATGCTCTTTCTGTTTGGCTTGACTACCTTTTAACGTAAAATTCCTTTGTTTTTGTTTTGGTATGTTTGAGAAAAATACAAATTCAACTTGCATGTCTTTACAGAAATATTTGTTAAACGTTCCACACTCCTTGCCTCTATAAAATTCCATCATCTGATAGTTTAGCGAGACATAATGTCATTCAACTGCAAACTGAAAAATGTTCTCCATTAAATTGCAATGTTTCTATAAAAATACACACACACAAAAAAACTAAACACCTCTACCTGCATGTAGCATATAATTTTGCGCACCTCCTTGACCCAAGGAAGCTAACTGGTTCATTAATGAAGTAGCGGGGCTGAGGGTCAGTTGTTCGGTGGTTGCCATGGAACACTACTCCTAAGCAACGGGGCTGGAGGCAGGGAGAGGAAGGAGAGCCAGGTTGACATGCATTGTGCGTAGGAAAACAAAGCCTGTGTGCTAAGGTGTCGGGGCCTGCTCAGGCTTGCTCCAACACATTGCCGGCGCGTTACACCGCTGTCGTCAGCTTGATGAAGACTGATCAACAACGAATACGCAGAGAACAGCAACGGTGTTGTGTAAGCAGGGGAGCCGAATGGATCAACATGGTAGTGTAAAATGTATCCCCGCTACACTACAGGTTGTGCACGTGTATAGTATGTGCACGTCCTCATTTCACTTGGATGCCGTGAGCTCCCAGCGTGTGAGATGGCCTTGGGGAGGCTATCGGCATTCCTCCTCACCCCTTCACTTTCCCCACAGCTGCCCTTTGATTGGAGGAGCCAGGCTCTTGAGGTGTCAAGTTTGTGGGGTGTGAAAGTGTGTGTGTGTGGAGGCTGTTTTTATCAGCTCAGTTTGTGAGCAGGGTGTGTGTGTGTGTGTGTGTGTGTGTGTGGATGCTGTTTTTATCAGCTCAGTTTGTGAGCAGGGTGTGTGTGGAGGCTGTTTTTATCAGCTCAGTTTGTGAGCAGGGTATGTGTGTGTTTGTGTGTGTATGGGGGGGATGGGCAACTGTGTTTCTGAGTATTTTAATTTGTTGCGTCGAGCCTGATGAGGCTTGATTTGTGATTAAAAGTAATAAATAAACAAATAAGATTGTGTACAGGCACCCTGCTGCCAGTGTTGATGCGTTATAATGGAGGGGCCCCCTCTTGTACAATTTCCTACACACTGCTCGGCCCTTCAGTGTGTGAGCGCTTCATGTTGTCTGTGTCTCTTTGTTTGTTCATAATGACACAATCCAGTAGCACTGCATGAGAATTTGTCGCGTTCCAAACGCTCTCGCTATCATGGCGGCTTTTATCGCCTTCCTCGCTGTCTCTCAGCAGCTTGCTATAACTCCCAGGTCTCTATTCCTGTCACGTCCGAAGCCAGGTGGACTAGAGCGACCAGATGCCTCGTATATACCTACAGCGGAATAAATACGGGTCGGCTTAAATGTGATGTGAAATGGGAGAGTATGAAGTCTCCGATTCAGTTCAACTCACTGTGAAGGTGGAGTGATTTTTACAGTCTGTGTCAACACAGTGCTACAGTTGAGCCCGCTATTTAAAGGCTGAAATGTCCCGGTGAGGAAAGGTGTAATCTTGTCACCAAGTTGCGTTAGTCCCCCGCTAGACTATCATCCAGGAGGTCCACAGCAGGCTGATGTAAATCTTAGAAGATCAAAGCACGTATTTGGCTTTAATGGCGGGCATACATGTATTGCGGGAGCTTTCTTAAGCTAGAGCATTTACTTTTGGTTTGTGTACCTAAAGTGTACATTGCACACCATCAATCTTCTACCATCTGCTAAGGTAGATGTAGATTAACACGCACGCATTCGTCTTTGGTTTTTGCATGGCTAACTTTGATATCTTCCTGGATGGACAGGAGGTTGTGCAGGGACTGTCAAGCACATGATAAGGGCTTATCGCACAGATTTACTTTGTTCAATCATTTATCATAACATCTGTTGCGTGCGTAGGTGTTAGCCTGCACATGGCCTTATTGCTGGTGCCACTCTGTCCAGGTGCTGGACAAATGTTGTCATCTCTTTCCATCAGGGTTGAGTGATTGACTTGCCTCTGGTTCTCTCTCTGGCTGTTCCGTTAAATGTTTGTTCTCTTGAGGTGATCTACGGCATACTGTACAGTAATGGTGGGGGGACACTGGTGAGAAGCTGCCATCTCTGCAGCCATTTTGTGCAAAATAGCTGCAGCAAGTATAGGCATGCTTATTATATATAGGCAAGTATGTCATTCTTATTAACAGTGTGTAAAATGTATGCCTCTGGATACACAACAAAACAGAACAGCAGTTTTGTTGCTCACCATAGAGCATGTGTCTACACAATGTTTTTTGACATCTGGATCATTGTCAGTATTTCTGATATGTAACACATTACAGCTGAGATGTGGTGTATTGATTTAGATAAAATATACCAATCTGGTTAAATCTATTTGAGTTCATGTGGATATAAAATTGAGAGAATATTTGAAAGCTGGTTAGTAAAAACATTCCAAGTGGGTACTATAGGTAGATTATTTGCCAACAGAGCTAAAATATGAATACTGAATACAGTAAATTGACTGAATTAAATTAAATCATGGGCTTGTAATGAGTTTATGTAGCCTGCTTAAATGTTCAGTTTAGACTTTTTTCACTTAGGTTGTGCTTTCCTTCAATAGAAAATAGTACTCTTGCTTATGGGAAATAACCATTTGACCACAGCACCTTAGTATATAGAAGTATTTATATAATGGTAAGCATTTTGTTTTGCCTGAACAATTTCATCACATGCCTTTAAATGACTTACTTGTCAGTTTGCATTCTGCCCCTCATCATAAGCTCAACAGACCAGCAATAATGATTTAACCTAAAACGCAACACTAACCTGGCATAATAGTTATTTGCCCACCACACCAACCTAAAAATACGTACTCCATACATGCTTATCAAAATGATGACCATGTTAGTGACATCACCCAGCACAGCAGCATTGTCTAAGAGATGCTTGTTCTGCACACACGCGCACGTGCACACGCTTGCACTGCACACACACACTTACCAATTAGGTGTCTATGTATGGAACAATGTAATCTGCTACTGCCTGTGTTTGACCGTTATCGCAAATCTTTGTTGTACAGATTAATTGAAGATGGTCCCATCACCTTTATCCAAAACTGATACGTATTTAGTAAATTTTTTAAAAGCAAAGTTTCCAGATCGATGCGCCGAGTGGCAACAGTCTGTGGAGCATACACGTCAAGATGGTCTTACCAGGCTATACGTGGTCTTGGGCGCATGCTTGAGCACTTGCAGTGTTGTTGTCTAGCGGGCATGTTCATCGTACCATGACAACCTTGGTCTGCAGCACAGCTCCTCAGTCCCATGCCCCCCCTCCACCAAGCAATGGAGCCCCCTGTGTGATGCGTGCCACAGGGCAGGAGCACAGGGGGAGAGGGGTTGGCCAGAGAGAATGAAGGAGATTCAGAGAGACAGCAAAAAGACAGTGTGTAAAGAGCAGGAGAGAGGTAGAGAGTCTGTAGAGGAGACAGGCTGGGTGTGCGTGTGAGAGGGGCTTGGCTGTGTTGGGGAGGGGAGGGGAGGGGGGGGGGGAGGGGGGGAGGGGTGGAGGAGAGTGAAAGGCTAGTATTATCCCTGGTGCTTATCTCTCTGTCTAGCAGCATCGCCAGAGCTCTGGGTGCGCTTGGTGCTTTTATCTGGATGGCCTGTTGAGCTGGAGGAGGGATAACCCCCTGTTTCTTTTTGAGGGGTGGGGGGCTTTTTTCACATAGCGGAAAAATGTGAGGACAGTCCACCGATAGCCTCTTTGATAGCACCTGTGGAATGTGATTGACGGCTTTGACATAACGGACGCCTCCCCTGCCACGGTGGCTCTGTTTGTCCTCACCTCCAACTCTGATATGAAAGGCCCCAGGGGTTGTGGAGAGGGCTGTGTATGGGCTCGTAGTGACGATGCGTTTGTCCGAGCTCTAGTAACGACTAACCGAGCCAAACCCTGTTGTCCCCCCAATCTCCCATGGCAACGACCTCTGCTCAAGGTTGGCCTCAAAATGGGCTAGGAATGAGCTAAGTTTATCCCAGAGTTAAAAACAAAAAAAGCAATTTAATGCAATTAAGGGCTGTAATTCAATTGGTATTGTTTCAGTTACAACTTAATTAGCTGTAATGAAATGGACTCTTGTGCTCCAGACTGTGTTGTTGGCTGGTTTAACTTTGAGCAGGAGAGGAGACGTGTGTGTGTGTGTGTGTGTGTGTGTGTGTGTGTGTGTAGCCACGTACTGTACGGTTGCTGATTAATTTATATTCACCACACACTGAGAAACATGGAGAAATATCAGTTTTGACAGAGGTGCTGCGTCACTCACAGTTTCCTTCTCAGACGACGATGGACAGCCAGGAAAGATGGGAATGTTGGGAAGATGTCCACAATGAATCCCAGTGTAGAAACGTTAGTTGGATGCACACACCGATCGGATATTCTTCGCTAAAGTAGACGAAGGCCCCCCCCCTGATGTGTCGGGGCTGTCGCTCGCTTAATGGCTTCACATACTGTAGATATTGACTATTCTTGTCTGTGTGTAGGAGAGTGGTTTACAGTGGAACCATCTATCTCGGGGAGACAGCCATTTTGTGTCACACTGTCTCCCATGCAGCTACACGGAGGTTTTAGAGTGGTGCTTGTTTTGGAGCGGGTTATCAGCTCTAAACTGAATTTTGTATTTAAGTTAAGTTTAAGTTGTTTTCTATTTTACATATGTCCAGCAAAATTCTGTTTTATAGCGTTATTGTGTTAACGTAGATGTGTTTACCTATTAATATACCACAGAGTGTACTATAATGTAAGCAGCAATTCATTTGAATTTGAAATCAGCATTTTTCTCACTGAGGGTGTCAACTGGATGTTCCCATGGCAACTAGGCGGTCCCCATCATGCCTTCAGTGTGCTCCTTGCCGTCTCACAGCCCTCCACAGGCAGTGGGATGTTGTGTTGGTGCCAACTGTGCCATGAGACTAATCGTCACATGTCGCTTCTTTCTAGACACAACTCATTTTGCATAATTCCATTTAGACTAATGCCTTTTATGTCCTTATCTTTTCTCACACACGCGGGTTTGCACAACCCGAGTGTGGCTAAATTGTATATGGAAAGAGGTGACTCTCTTCACCTTAGTTTTTCTCCAAACAGCTGCATCCATCCCCAGACCCCATCTGTTAACAGTGTAAATGTTTATAAAGTCATCCCTAGTGCCACATCTGGTTTGCACCCAGAGTGGTTTATCTGTTTAAAAAATGTCCTTTACAGTACTATGCTGCTTTATTATGCCGATAGAGCTGCTAGCAACACTTTCACACTCCACCACAGGAGGCGCTCTGCCTTTGTTAACAAAGAGACATTGTCTTGCAATTTAGGGCGCGTCACTCATTTGCTGCATTTTTAGTTTGAATTTGAATTTTGACCTTTTTTGTTGTGTCATTTATAATGCTGTTGCAGATAGTCTAGGAGAGTGATGAGAAATCCCTTGGAGAAGGCAGCACTGCCTCTCTTTCGCTGGCACACAAACGCCCGTCTCATTTCTGCCTTTCCTAATGGGCGAGCAAGGTCATGTGCGTGCACGAGCCACTCAGTGATGAGAGGGCTGAGACCAAACAGAGTGGAGCTGGAGGCAGATGTAAAGTAAGCGTAGTATCAAATGTTACAGTGCATATACTATTATAAAATTGAGACTTGAACTGAATTGTTATTCAGATCTCCTCCACTTAATTTCATGGATACATTAGCTTAAGAGTGCATTCATTCTGCTGTATCTTTGGAGAGATAACATGCTTGTGTGATTTGATTGATGCAAACCATATCGAGATACAATCACAACAGTACAGTCAATGCCTCCGTCAGGCCACCCACCTACAATTTATCTAAACAAAATAAAAACGTTTTTGCAACTTCTATGCAGCCTCATAGTAATTCACAGATCAATAATTCCAGCTTTATTACGTTGATACAAGATCCAGATGGTCCAAAACAGGAAAATGTTTAGTCCAAAACACTACATCAAAAAATACCCATGGACTGCTGTTATTAATGATTTCATATTAGCCTGACAGACGTGCCTAATGATCTGTGTAGGCTACTCTCCGCCATAATCTCCAGTCTGCACATAAACAATTACCATATGTGGTAACAACATGGCGGCCGCACTCTGACCTTTTGAAGGTCTTGAAGTCTAGCCAAACAATAACATGGAAGAGCTCCAGCCATATTCACATGAGAGGTCAGTCGTTTGTTGCACACGTGTGCAGCATCTTGGAAAGAGAGGTTTTATAAAAGATCACGTTATATGATTACATATTTTAGGGACAATACAGTAGCACATTACTGAGTTACAGACAAATGTTTCTTTGTAACACAATACCCCTGACATGGCAGCATTTATTTGGACATGCACCTGCTGTGAACAGTGTCCAAAATATGTAGGCGGACTTATTGTGATAAGGAAGCTATGTAATCTACAAAGTTTCAGTGGTTTCATATTTTACAAATGATTCCCATAAAACAATGCATTTTTATCAGATGTCTGTTCATATTGCATTACCTCTAATGTAGAACAATAAGGATCTACATTGACATGAGTCATGACCACACTGCATTTCATAATTTCATCAGCATCTATGTCTTGTGAGGCTTTATACAGGATGACAAAGCGCCACACCAACCACTCTTATTAGAAGTACAGAGTATTAGGGTTGGGCCAACAGTCGATGCCATCGGCCATCGGCGATGGCTGACAGACATCACGATTCGTGATTAAAAAATGGCATTGTGATAAAAAAAACTTTGCAAAGCAGCGTTCAGACAAAGTTAAAATATCTACTGAAACACTGCGTAGTTGCGCTTTCCGTTAAAGGCTCCCCGAATTGCTGTGATTAGGATCACCATTACTCTCTTTTTCTCAAACCAACACACAGGTAGATGCAGGTACACAGGGCACTCGTGCCCTGGCTGTCAATCTGCGTAATGTGCATCTATCACAAATCTCTCCGTCTGGCAATGCAATCAAGGCATTATGCTAACGTAATGCTAACAGCAGCAAAACGAAATGACAAAATAGTTTACTGCTCATGCTCACTCACTTTGCTGTCGCCTACCGTGATATGTTTGATTGTTCGCTAGGCATAGTGGTCTGTGCAACTTAGTAGGAACGCTGCTATGTCACTTTTCTACCAACCACAAGGCAATAATTTATAGGGCTGTATATTGCAATTTCTAAGTTGTGGAAAACTGCCATTACAATGCTAATGTGTGGGGCTGCTGCAAAAATATCTGAAACACTTTTATGTAAACTTGCTCAGGGACTGCAGATATAAATTTTCTTAAAACTTAATCTTGTAACAAGCATCTTTGCTCTCTTTTAAGGTTAATGTATTAATGGTCCATTAATGAACCAAGGTTAATTTTACAATAGCATTGTTTAGTATGTGTTTTGTTCTTATTAGATTTTACTGATGCAAAAAAATATACTAGCAAGGGATTTGTAACATGTCTTATTTATATGGACAGCATAGTTTTGTGAAATATTCAAATTTACAACATATTTGGTGGCCTCTAATAAATGTAATACACTCATCTTAAATTAATCTAACCTAACATAAATCCATAACTGCCTTTTTATTAAATAGAAATGTAACAGTGGTATCGAACAACTGCATTTTTAGACTTCTGGAGTAGTGAATTAAAAATTAACTTTTTTTTTGTTACTGTAAAACATGTTGCAGGCATTGGTGGGAGGTGTGTGTGTGTTATGGTCCTTTTTAGTGTAAAATATAAAATACATTCTAAGACTTGGAATGGGAATGTTTAAAGTACATAATAAAACCTTTGTATATTTAAGATTGGAATAACATACAGTACATTCAAACCCCCACCAATTTCAATACAAAGCCTCATAATACAAAAGCTGAGGCAATTCAAAACACATAGAACTAAGAGCAAAGCTTTTAAGATTATGTTGTTAGCTAAATTACATCTCATACATTTAAGATTGACAAAGTAAAGCACTCGTTTTTCTAACCTTTTTGAAGTACAAGTAGGGTTGTTGATGTAATTCATAGGAATCTGTGAAAATTGCAGAATACTTTGTAAAGCCCTTCTGCCCATAACCATGAAACCATCAATTAGTAAATTAATTACCTCTTGAATTGTAGCTGGCCTTTACGGGAACACAGAATAGGCTCATGGCAACCACCAAATTGAAAAAAGCTAATTAGCCCACAGTTTGAATAAAGGAATTTTTATTGAGGAAAAGCATTTAGACCTTTTGCAAAAACACAGCTCAAAGCAAATACAGCTAATAGATGCTATTGTCTTTTTGAGCACTTTATTTTCCATTTGCTCAGTGCCTACCCATCCTCTATTTTTTCTTTACCCCACATTGTGAAGCGGCAGCATCGATTGGATGTCCTCACATTGTTTTCACACTCTATAACTCGCTCTTCATATTCTGTAAGAGCTATGGTTGCCATTAAACGCAGGGCCATCTAGCTTGTGGAATTGATCATGCATACCACCAGTAAGTATCTGATTGTTCTGTCGCCGTTTGCGGCTCGTGAAGCCGGGAATGTAACAAGTTTAGGTTATGCAGACTTGGCTTTAGTTATATATATATACAGTATATATATATATATATCTCATCACTTAGTCTATATATTCATCACTTCTTTATCATCACAGTGAACCGATAGACCACTATATACCTAAAAGACCTTTAGTGCATACGGAAAGTATTCACAGCACTTTGTCCATATTTTGTTGTTAGTCTTATTACAAAATTGATTTGTTTTCCTCAAAATTCAACACAAAATATCCCATAATAACAAAGTGAAAAGTTTTATGAATAAAAAACTAAACAAATCACATGTAAGTATTCACAGCCTTTGGTCAATATTTTGTTGATGCACCTTTGGCAGCAATTATAGCCTCAAGTATTTTTGAGTATGATGCTTCAAGCTTGGCACACCTACGTTTGGGCAGTTTCTCCCAATCTTCTTTGCAGGACCTCTCAAGCTCCATCAGGTTGGATGGGGAAGCGTCTGTGCTCCAGCTCTGGCTGGACCACTGAAGGACATTCTCAGAGTTGTCCCGAACGCTTAGGGTCATTGTCCTGTTAGAAGATACACCTTTTTCCCAGTCTGAGGTCCAGAGCGCTCTAGAGCAGGGTTTGATCAAGGATGTCTCTGTACATTGCTGCATTCATCTTTCCCTCAATCCTGACTAGTCTCCCAGTTCCTGCTGCTGAAAACCATCCCCACAGCATTATGCTGCCACCACCATGCTTCACTGCAGGGATGGTATTGACCAGGTGATGAGTGGTGCCTGGTTTCCTCCAGACATGACGCTTGGCATTCAGGCCAAAGAGTTCAATCTTTGTTTCATCAGACCATATACTTTCTTTCTTATGGTCTGAGAGTCCTTCAGTTGCCATTTGGCAAACACCAGGCAGGCTGTCATGTGCCTTTTACTGAGGAGTGGCTTCCGTCTGGCCACTCTACCATACAGGCCTGATTGGTAGAGTGCTGCAGAAAAGGTTGTCCTTCTGGAAGCTTCTCCTCTCTCCACGAAGCAATGCTGGAGCTCTGTCAGAGTACCATAGGGTTCTTGGTCACCTCCTTGACTAAAGTCCTTCTTCCCTGATTGCTCAGTTTGGCCGGGCGGCCAGCTCTAGGAAGCTAGCCTGGTGGTTCCAAACTTCTTCCATTTACGGTTGATGTAAATTGTGCACTGTGTTCATTGGGACCTTCAATTCTGCAGAAATCTTTCTTTAGCATTCCCCAGATTTGTGCCTCGATACAATTTTGTCTTGGAGTTCTACAGACAATTCTTTGGATTTCAGGGCTTGGTTTGTGCTCTGACATGCACGGACAACTGTGGGACCTTTTTATATAGACCGGTGTGTGCCTTTCCAAATCATGTCCAATCAACTGAATTTGCTGCAGGTGGACTCCAATCAAATTGTAGAAACATTTCAAGGATGATCAATGGAAACAGGTTGTTCCTGGGCTCCATTTTGAGTGTCATGGCAAAGTTTGTGAATACTTATGTAAATGTGATTTTAAAAAATTGCAAACACTTCAAACTATTTATTTGCAGAAGTTTGAGGAAAAAAACAATGTTAATCTATTTTGGAATAGGGCTGGTACGTAACAAAATGTAGAAAAAGTGAAGCGCTGTGAATACTTTCCGGATGCACTGTATATGCCACATTATGTTTAGCTGCAATACCAGGTTTGTTAATTACATATTCAAACTATCACCGTCACATAACCTGTTCCGTCTGCTTCTAATCAGATGTTGAACAAATGTTATTATGGCTCTTTTCCAAGACCTAATGGTACCCTCCTGATTCTATCTCTCTCTTTATAATCTATATAATCTATCTTAAATGCCATTCAGAGGACAGACACACTTTGTAGCCTAGGTACTGGCGTAAACTGTTAAAGGTTCGAATGGCTTACAGATGTCACGTAAAGACAACAAAGGAAGTGCAACAGCTAGGCTATAGGCCAGGATTAGATTGCAGTAGTTGCCCATGCTGCCTGTAACTGGCCACTTCACTGTCTTTTGCATGTTTTTGGCTGCTTTTTGGTATTGTTTGACTGTTTCATAATGGCTATTCTGCACATTCATTTTTATTTTATACATTATATTTATTCATGTCGTTTCCTGCTTTAGCTTGGCCTTCACTCCCTAGCTCTTTTCCCTGGAGCCACCTTCCCACCCATCAACAAAGGTGTTTTAGGCAAGCTTTTCTATTGTAATATGGCTAATTTAATAAGATGAGAGTGTTGCACCTGTTTTTGGTTGCTTTTTGTATTGTTTGACTGTTTCGTAATGGCTAACGTGGATTTATTTTGTATTTTAAACATTATATTCCTTCATGTCATTCATTTAGCTTTTATTAGCTGTAGTAATTCACGTTATATTTCCCATGCCTAAAAGTCATATAAACCGTCATTCATTTCTCATTCAAGCAGGTTGTCTTTAGTTTTCATGAATGGTGTTTCTTTTTGCCTTATACCTTAAATTACCATTGGTTATCATTATTATGACCATGCCATTCTATCTTAACGATTGCATGCAATCTTTTATATTTAATATAGCCTATTTCACTGTGAGCAAAATTAGTTTGTTTTTTATGTTCATTAATCATTGTTTTACGTGGACGCTTTGAACATCGTGGAGAAGGAAAATAGGAATATTGGGAGCAGACAGAGGTCAATATTCCAGTCTGTTTTCCATTTGTTGAGGCAAAGGGAAAAGCAGGCATTTTGCAGTCAGCGCCTAATTCGGCTAAATCTGAAGGGAGATCCCAAAAGCCTGCTGTGAATTCCATTAAGCTTCTCATTCCCATTCTACACTTGATTTTAATTAAGAATAATAGGCGTGTGCGTGTGTGCGTTCAGTTTGCTCGGAGGCAAACTCGACAGCCCTCGCTGTCGGTTCACAGCAGCGCCATTCTGTTCTGTTAGTCTGCTGAGGAAGATGGACAGATTCATCCAGTGTGATTCATATGATTACACGTTACTGTAAAACAAATCCGTTGAGAGTGAATATAGTTTTTTCACAGCCGTTCACAGCTCTTTGAAAGTGGCACTTTGTTTTGAGTTAACCCTTCAATCTGCCAATGCCAATACCTTTCTATAGAAGTATGCTGTACACTTTCTAGCAGACTTTTGTTGTGCTCTTCTATAGAACATTCACACACATACAGTAGATACCTTTCATATTTCTTTAGATACAAGATGTATGTTTTGTGAATAGCAATCTGATGGTTTTGGCTTTTTAACCATTAATAATGTATTTACAGTCATGCGAAAAAGAAAGTACACCCTCTTTTAATTCTATGGTTTTGCATATCAGGACATAACAATAATCTGTTCTTTAGCAGGTCTAAAAATGTGGTATATACATCTTTAGACGAATAACAACACATGCCACATTAGACCGTGTCATGATTTACTTAACAAACATAAAGCCAAAATGGAAAAGCCATGTGTGAAAAAATAAGTACGCCTTTACTAATTCCATAGGAATTAAATTGCAAAGTAGCAGACAGATGCTGCTAATCAAATGCCATTGATTCATCGATTATCAGCAAGTGTGACCACCTCTCTAAAAACCAAGGTTTTATCAGTTTGCTGGTCTGGAGCATTCAGGTGTGTGTCTTAACACAATGCCAGGGAGGAAAGACATCAGCAATGATCTTGGAGAAGCTATTGTTGCTGCCCATCAATCTGGGAAAGGGTATAAGGCCATTTCCAAACATGTTGAAGTCCATCATTCTACAGTGAGAAAGTTTACTCAAAAGTGGAAAACATTCAAGAAAGTTGTCAATCATCCCAGGAGTGGATGTGTCATCAAATTCAGCCCAAGGTCAGACCGTGCAATGCTCAGAGAAATTGCAAAGAATTACATCTCTTTACAGACTTTACAGGACTCAGTTATGTTAAATGTTAAAGGCAGTACTATTAGAAAAAGACTGAACAAATAAGGTTTGTTTGAATGGCTTGACGGCAGAAAGCCTATTCTCTCTGCAAAGAACATTGCAGCACGGCTTAGTTTTGCAAAGTTGCATCTGAACAAACCACAAGACTTCTGGAACAATATTCTTTGGACAGACGAGACCAAAGTGGAGATGTTTTGCCATAATGCACCAAACCACGTTTGGCGAAAACCAAACAAAGCATATCAGCACAAGCGCCTCATACCAACTGTCAAGCACGGTGGTGGATGGGTGATGATTTAGGCTTGATTTGCAGCCACAGGACCTGGGAACTTTTCAGTCATAGTCAACCATGAACTCTTTTGTATACGAAAGTATTCTAGAGTCAAATAAGAGGCCATTTTGTCTGGTATTAGATCATGCAAAAGGACAGTGATCCCAAGCACAGCAGCAAATCTACAACAGACTGGCTGGAAAAAGAAAATCAAGGTGTTGCAATGGCCCAGTTAAAGTCCAGACCTCAACCTAATTTAAATGCTGTGGCAGAGACTGTGTGAGAGACTGATAAAGTAATACACAAAATGGTTTCTTCAAGTTATTGCTGCTAAAAGTGGTTCTACAAGCTATTAAATAATATGGTTTACTTCGTTTTTCACAGATGGCTTCTTCATTTTTGCTTTATGTTTGTAAAATATATCATAACACGGTGTAATGTGTCATGTGGTGTTGTTCATCTAAGGTTGTGTTGACCAAATATTTAGACCTGCTAAGGAACAGACTATTGTTATTATGTCCTGATTTGTAAAACCATAGCATACAGAGGGTGTACTTTCTTTTGCACATAACTGTATCTCTGGCCATCATCAGAGTTTCATCAACCAATGGTAGTGCAGCCCCAATCCAATAGATAGCACAGCGCAGGGGTGTGGAAAATAAAGCGCCCACCCGCTCGATTAAACGGAGAATTGTGATTAATTGGAATGGATGGCATTAGCACCAATGCGCCGCTCAGCATTTCCCATCTATAATGCTTCTCCCTGTCCCAGTGCTAATGTGCTAAAACACACTGGCCAGCCATGTGTGCGCACACACATAAACACACACACAAACGATGAACTCAGGCTGGTGTGATGAGGCTATAAGAACAAAGGAACAGCCAATGTGTTGCCAGAGCAGAGCCAAGTGCAAGCTGAGCTCTAGAATGTCTCAGACAAGAAATGAGGAGTATAAAATCAATCAACATCTTCTCTTCTTTTAGTTTGTCTTTTGCTGAAGCTTGATTTCCTCCCCCCCCCCTTCCCTTCCCTCCACACTGTTGTAACTGCATTCAATGTTCATCATCTTGAGCCTTCAGCCTTCCCATATGGGCTGTATACAATACACACACAGCATGTACGTTTATCTTCAGTATAATTGTCCATCTGTCTGCATCCAAAACCAAACTGTTGTTCAAGGGCGTGTTCTGCTCCATGAACATAATGGCTCCCATCGCTGTACATCTGCTTGACACAGCAGTAATAAGGTTTCCGTATAAAGCCCATCAGTGCGCTCCAGTTTGTCTCCATCAGATTGGCACTGTCGGGCATAGAGCCACGAGGGCTGCTGCGTTTCGTCTTTGTTTTGGACGAACTGCGAGAGTAGCATTCGCTTTCCTTTGTCGGACATGGATACGAGTCCTCACTGCTTCTGCACAATGTGTGCAGTGTGAGTTGAGCTCAGCGTGTGTGTGTGTGTGTGTGTGTGTGCGCACGTGTGAAGGAAAAGTGTGTAAGAGAGTGAGAAACAGTGGTCTCAGTGTTTCACAGTCTGAGAGCTGGGCCCTCTTAGCTGTTCTGGGCTTATTTTAAAGTCTGATTCCCCCTAGAGCCTGTCGCAGAGGGGACTTGAAGAGCTGTCTGTAGCCAAGAGAGATGGGCAGAGAGGACATGGGAGCTGGCTTACAACCCGGTCTTCAACACCACATCCTGTGTGTGTGGGGACAGGGATTGACACTGCGTGTACACACTGTTTACACTCCGCTCTTTCTTCCTCACGCTTTATTTTATCACACACGCGCGCAGTAGATTGCCGAGGAAAAGACTGCAGCCAAATCAAACACTCGAGAGGCCTTCCGTGGTAATAACAGGGCAGCGCTCATTGCAGATGGAGTTGCTTTCCTCCTTTTAGAGAAACAAGCCGTCCGTCTTGCTTTCAAACTCGGAGTCTCCCATTCGCAGTCTGCACGGCCTAAGTTCTTTTTAATTGACGCCGTTGCGCCGTGGTGGGTGTGGCAGTGAGCGCGGGGTCCGCACACTGTTGGTTTCAGATCAATGGCTTTACGCAGGAAATAATTATTTTTGCGTCGAGATGAAAGCGGAGGGCGCCGCAACACACACAAACAGCCTGTGGATCCAGCTTTTTAAAAATGTAATAAGCGCTGTTTTTCTCCCTGTGGGCGCGTGGCAAATTAACGTCCACCGTCCAGGAAGGGATTGCTCTAAACCACCGCGGGTGGACAAGGGTCTGCCTGCGTGTGTGACGGGGGAGGGGGAGGGTAGCTGTTGAAATGCCAGCCTCCTGCACTGTGTTGGTTCACATACTGTGATAAGACCCCCCGTCATCGTCGCAGATAGTGCTGCGTGCGCACGCACACGCACGCACGCACGCACTGTCCTGGGCCTGTCTAAGAGTCAGTGAATATTTCCATAGCGATGTTTCTCATTGGCACCAGCAGGGTTGGGACATGGCTCTTACTGGCATTACTACATTACATTACTACATTTTTACACGCTTTCATTCACAGCACATTTGTTCATAGTACAGTACAGCCACCCCACACAGGCCTGAACAGTTTTCTTCTTCAGTGACATGTCTCACCTAGTGCCTCGTGATCACCTCCTAACGGCTGTCTTTCCTGCAGGGCTCCCCCGGTTCAGCAGCCAGCCGGCCCCGGCCAGCGCCCGTGTCGGGAGCAGCCACGTGGTGCCGTGCGACGTCAACCCAGACCTGGTGCCCTTCATCCGCTGGGAGAAGGAGCGGCAGCCCCTGGAGCTGGGCTCCAGGCTGGCCCAGCTGCCTAGCGGAGCCCTGGCGCTCAGCAACGCGACGGAGGCTGACGCTGGCCTCTACCGCTGTGTGGTGGAGAACGTGGGCCAGGCTAAGGCCAGCGAGGAGGCTCAGCTACGCATAGCGCCAGGTGAGGTGACCACACCACATCTAACACATACCATGAGGACAAAGAGCTTGCCTTAGGGACTGAGACAAAAGGCTTTAGCTCCTAATTAGAAATAGCTTTGCAGTGATCTCGCTTTTTGGACATTCCAAACATATTCCATACATGGAATGTCCGAAAATGTTAATATTTTTTGGTTTGATTAATGGGATATCATCTCACCTCTCAGAGGAACAGGAATTTTGTTTGTAGCATGTTAACATTTTAGTTTTTAGTTCCCATTAATCAAAATGTTATTGGATGGTTTTTTGATTGTTAAATGATTGGTCAGAATCTCAGAATGTAACTACGCAGAAAATGACAACATTCATATTCAGTTTGTTTACTGTTGCCATGTTGAGTGTCCATTTTACACAGACATCAGACATTGTTGAGGTGGCCTGCTTTTCTGTTCAGTTCAGGTCATGGAAAACCAAATTGTCAGGAAAAGGTAAGGTCATTTGACTTACAGTGGGAACCGTGAATTTAACGCAGTATTGTTTTTTTGTTAAATCGTTGCTATTGCCTCCTCTTAAAAATTATTCAGGAAATTATTCATACTAATTATTCATACCAATTATTCATACGTGTGTTTAGTTTTTACTGTCAGCCCACTTCCATTTCTTCCATTGTCACCTGTTGTGTATTGTGCTAATCACGTCTAGCATGTGGTGCTATTACACCACACTGAATCTGTTCCTATAGTACATTTAAAAAGAGGCTGGGGTAATGGTGTTCCAGCACAGTGTGGCCTTCCCCTCACTCATAACCTCAGCGTTTCAACACACATGACACTGGCCTGACCTCAAGGATTTCTGCTGAATGACAAAGGGAGAGGCAGCACTCCCAATGGGGCCGTCAGCCAGCCCACAGTTACTCTGTAGTAACTCAGTAGTAACACAGAGTGGGTCTGAATTCCATTGTGGCGGCATTGCTGGTCTAAACCCACTACACGTTTTATTTACTGAGTTGTTAGGAACCAGGCCCCTGCCAGAGCAGGGGAGATATTGGAGGTTGTAAATCAGCTCCAACAAGGCCCCTGTGGGGGCCTTTATATATGTCTCCCCCAAGAATGTGTGTGCGTGTGTGTGTGTGTATACAGTTACATACATGAACCTAAACACAGACACTTAGAAAGGCTACCAGATGTACTCGATACAGAAATACATTTGTTTTCATTTGGGTTCTTTTGAAGTTGAGATGAATCAACTTGGTGAGAAATTAAATTGGGAGGTTGCGTCGATGTGTGTGGGGGAAACTAGGTCTGAGATGTGCCGCCTATTCTTATCTATGCATTCCTCTATTGATTGCAGGTGTATCTTTGAACTGTAGTGAACTGAGGCCTGCGTTTACTCTTTAAACCAGCGCACCTCGCCCCTTCCTGTCTGGGAGGAGGGTGGGGTGGGGTCACAGAAGCCATAGCTGACCCAGTACCCCCCCGGTCAATGCTGGACACCAGCCATGCAGTCAGTTACAGCTGGATAGAGAGGGGATCACTTTAAACCCTCGTTGAAAGGTCACGCCAGTTCGGGTTTCCCAGCCGTCAACATGGACATCAGTCACCCCACCCTTGGTTAGGTGTCGGGGACAGACTGCCCTCCCCTCGGGCCTGCTCTCTTTTGACGGTTACAAGACAGATGACGCCTTAAGTAGAGGGCTGCTGTTCAGCCTCACCGGCCTCACCCCGGCCCCGACCCCGAACCCCGCGCCTGACCCTCTCCTCCCCCGCCCCCTACAGAAACGGGAGAGGAGCGGAAGATGGAGTTCCTGGTGCAGCCGGCGCCGGTGGCCAAGTTGGTGGGGACCAACGTGCTGCTGCCGTGCGTGGTGGCGGGCTACCCTGCCCCGTACGTCCGCTGGATGTTTGGAGACGAGCAGCTGGAAGAGAGGTAAGATCTACCTACCCCTCACACGAATACTCACCTGATTAAAGGTGGAGTCAGCTATTTTAGTCTGTATGTATGTCAAATTCAGATAGCTGTGTGTGCGCGTGTGCTGGAAAAAAAATCAGGTGTTTCTACACAACTTTGACTCTCAAACAAAATGGTGCAGACCGCACAACACCATAGCCTTGGTAATGGTGAACAATGTGTCTGGGCAGAAGCTTCTGAGGTAGGTTTTGTTCGAGGTGTTATAGGCATTAAAGGAAAAATTATTTTCTCCCGAATCTCTGACTCCACATTTAATGCAAGAAAATTTCATTTGATAATTCCATAGGTGAAGTGTTATTTAGGAAAGTGAAATGAAGACATGAGAGTATCAATGATTAAAACGTCAAAATCGCACCAATCAGAAGCACTGGTTAAAAGCAGATCAAGATTTAGCTAGATGCATACATACAATTCAGGTGGTCCAGTGGTCTAAATCAGCCTGATTTGATAAATGATTGCTGAGCATGTAAACATTAGCAAAACAAGTATATTTCCCATTCACTGGAGTGATAGCAATTTACCTCAAGGTAAACACATCTGCCAGTCATTTGGCACAGATCATTTGCCAGTACAGCCGTACAGTGCATGTGTAAGTTCCCTGGTGGGTCACCCACAACCCCTCCGGCTTCTGGACAGCTAGTCTACGGCTCCATTGTGCCCTCTGCCAGCGGCCTTGAATGCAAGCACTTCAAGCGCTGGCACCTGCTACCGAATGTGTTGGTGCCATGGTGCCACTTCTGCACCAAGTGGTGGTGCATTCTGCTGGGAGACAGGGCTCCCAAGTCTCCAGCGCTGGGGAAGTCAACATGTGAGAAGCCAAGGGAAGACGCTTTCACTGCGCCGACTTTAACTTTTACCTTTGCTATGTTCTGGCTCCTTTGAGTAATATATTTGGACCTGGCTTTAGGGCCATGTAAGACTAGCTTGAAAAGGGCTATTCATCTCAATTTCTATACTGTAGTAGACAGAGGAAAGGATGTCAGCCGTCAGTAGAATTCAATGTGGGGTTACTGCATCTAAAACCTGGAGGCTCCAATGTATTATCTAAGGGAATGTCTGTTATCTAACCCAGTATGTAGCTCCCACCAGAGGAACCTATCTCTACCCGTGTTCTTAACTTGAGTTAAGAGAGTACCCTTAACTGTCAGTGGAAACTGGATAATGGGGTGTCTATTAAAGTAGATTATATTAATTACAAAATACCTCCAGGAGTCCATATCTTCCCCTAGGGTGCCAGAGTGCCTCCATTGGTAATTGGTAAGCACGTGCTTAGCTCTACAAAAATTCAAGTTCTTCACATATTGTGAAGAGTGTTAATGGATGCTAATGACAAATGCTGTTAGCATTTGTCATGTGTGTCATGTGACACAAGGGCAAAACTGAACAATGGTGCAATCTCGTGAAGTAAGTAACCATTATCAGACAGATGACATATACAATTTAAATTGTATTATATAACACTGTTTGTTTGTTTTTGTTAGAGGTGCCTAGCAGTCACGCTCCATTGTTTCCCCAAGGTGACATTATTGATTATGAACAAAATGGCCAAAGGATAATCGACCCAGTTTTCATGAATGTCGAACTAAGTGAATCACAGCTGAAGAGTGCTGGCCAATGTTGTTATGGCTACAAAGTGCACACAGTGGATTACCATCATCTGGAAAACCAAATATGATGTCATTACACAATACATTTTCTAGTTGCATGTCGTCTGGTGAGACTGATTGCTACACACAATTTCACCATTGTTGAAATGTAATCTCGCGTGCCGACACTCGTTATCATCCATTGGACCTGTGATCTGACTGTCGGCAACCCATCACCCTATTGACACCAGCACAGTTCATATCTTTATTTCTGCAAGTGCCAACACAAAGGTGTGGTAAATAAATACCCACTACTAAGTGTTATACTGTATGACACTGTCAGTTTCAGGACAAAATGCAAACAAATTGCCGCATAGCTTGCTGTTCTCCTGAGAGCCTTGTGTGTTCTCCAAGCTTTGAGGGAAGCTGGTGTCAGTTTGTAATTAGAGTGGTGTGTCAGGGGTTGGCAGAGGAATGGAAGGAGGAGGGTGAATCTGTGGAGCTCCTAATTGGTCTTTGGAGCAGAACACGGCGCAAACCATGTCCTTTAAAGTGGCGATGGCGGAGCTCAAGAGATGAGAGAGAGGTTTGTGGATGTGTCAGAGCCGGTGATTTGCTTACTGCTCTTTTAATGTGACCATGTCTCGTATTTCCATTCATCCATTCATGTCAAAGCATTTATCGAGTATACTGTAGTACAGTATGTGGGTTTGGTGAGTAATGTATCAGCTCTATATACTGTAGACTTAGGTGTATCAGTTATTCAGAAGCCTTCCAATTCTAAAATGTACTGGGAGCAATATCCACAGAGCCCTCTAGTGTTTGAGATCCACCTTCTTTTTCAACTAGTAGTAGTAAGTGAAAATCTGACCAGGGGTATGACTTGTGACTAATTGTCACATTCACTTAAACTACATGTAGCTATCTATAGAAGAGGCCAAGCTCCTTGTCCATCCATTTAACCCTCAGAAAGTAGCATGATAGACTATAGACACCCCTGGAAGCCTCTTTGGATACATTCCTTTTCAGATATAACCATGTTTCATCAATAGCATCCTCAAGTCCTCAGTATGCAGTGGAAGATTGGCCTTTGAATTTAGCTGCACAGTTTGGTTTTGCTGTACATGCTGGTTCCGGGCGACACTCATGAAAAGAACAGCCAGCTTTTGTTCTTGGGAGAGTATCACTCGATCACCTAATAGAATTTCCCGGCAGTCAATAAAATGGATGAATTATGTATGACGGCCAGCGACGGGGAATAGACCAAGCATGCAAATCGGCCTTCCTCCTAAGCCTCCAAGCCATCTGTCTACTCCCCCTCCTCATGTTCTCTCCCTCATTTAAATATGATTGTGTTTATTATATTTACTTATGTATGAACCCGGCGCTCTGCGGGAGATGCATTTATAATAGAACTTTAATGGGAGTGCGGTTCTCACCTCCAGACATGCTGCTTCTACGGACACACATGCAGAACAAAAACATCAACATCTTCCCACTCGGTGGCCTTGGGAAGTCCTTACGGTGTTGTGAGCCTACAGCAGTCAACCTGCACGGAGCCAATTCATTATGACCGTCATATATCATCTGCTTGTTCCTCATAGAAGCATTTTCTACATACCTCTGCAGTGTTTCTCATTCTGACATGGCATTCTTCTTCCATTACCATCACTTCACTGACAGGACTTTTTCCAATTTGCTTTTCTCAATGGAAATTTTTGTTGGAACGACTCTGGATAAACATGAGTGGGATTCAAAGCGGTAGGCATTTGGTAATGATATTTGATTGCCTGTTTTGTGATAGGCATAGCTGTGGCAACACTACCCACACAAAACTAAACGGAATTTCAGCTAAGCAAACACATTATACTGTGTGTGTTTTTTTGTGCCTAGCTTAGTAAACCTAGAATGACATTATTTACTGAAGTTTTCTGTAGGCGATGGTGACTATGAAACTTATTACCTACTTTGATACTATATTACTGGTCCTCTCCCAAACAATCTCATTGATTTCTATACAAGGTTTACACCCTCGACCTCACTCTAAATCTAGTTTTGGTTCATCTGAACGGGCTGAACAGAATTTAATCGTGATTTCAATTTTGGCTCCTATCAATTACAGAAATGTAATCTAGGAAATTATTTTATTTTAGATTATTTTGCACATTATGTTTTGCAAGTAAATTCTTATTTTGTATTGTATTCTGAATGGCAGACACGCACACACTTTTACCCATTACAGGGTGTAAGCGAAATATCAACATGAAAAGTATTAAGGATATTTCAAAGTTGAAAATGTTTTAACTGTTCATTTGTTTCACTGTTTAGGTGCAGTAAATGCATTATATTTTCAAACGCAATGAGTAATCGTATTAAATCGTGATTTCAATATTGACCAAAATAATTGTGATAGTGTGATGTGATCATAATCGAGCAGCCGTAATCTGAACCCTTTGTTGTGGTAAAATTATTTTAGATAATGACTTACTGTATCTCTGAGAAGTGAATCACAGATGCCACCCACAGATACCACCTATCAAATGGCCTACGATATTTTTCTCATTTTGTTTTTGTTCAGTGGCAGTATTAGTAAGACTAATGCCACATTCTCACCCCTTGCTAATTGCTTGCCCTGTAAATGCAACTATATTGTTGTTCCAAGTGTGAATGAAAATTGTGGAGTCACATTATGTGCCTTTTCCCTATTTGGTCAGCTGTCAAACATACATATGAGGCACTGCTTTCACTGCCATGTTGGTTCCAAGAAGCGTAGACAAGTAGCACTGTTCCCTGCCAATGGAGCATGGTGGCTTATTTTAGTTTGCCTCTCGGTTTACAGTACACCTGGAATGTACATGCTAACCCCCGTCTGTCTGGCCGCAAGGCACACCTCCTGTCAAGGCATCTACTGTCCGCTGTTGCACGTACAGCAGTAAGTGTGCACACCACCAGGGTTACTGATCACCCAATATGTGTGTTGCCCGCCTTAACTTAGTTCACGGAACTGATGAAATTAGCTACCAGGCAGAGCCAATCTTTGATAACACTGTGCGATCAATACAAATGATCTGGGACTACAAGACAATGCAGTGTTAGATTAATAAGATGAAGCACACTTCTGAGATACAAATGAGGCCTTGCAAGTACAGACTAATCATCAAAACATCCTAGAATGATGGAGGATGTGAATAAATAAAGGAATATATGAGAGTTGTTTGTATCTCAGGGGCCCTTCAGCTCTCCTTCACGAAGTATGGGTAAACAAACATGTTTCCATGGCTGACTCACCCATGAGTCCTTGGCAAGTCAACGTGTTGCCATCGATTTTTACTTTGTCACACTCGGCACTTATTTTACCTTGGTGTCTCAATGTAACAGCAGGTGGACACACAAGCATATGATATGATTTGTTTCTGTGGGGAAAATGATTCAAAAAGTCTTTCAGATTTTTAAGGCTCCAAAATGAAAACGGTGGTTTTCCTCATCAGTTAGGGCAGTTCAGATTGGCCTACGCTACAGTAAAACATCTGGACTAGCATGATAGTTGGTGTAGAGGTGACAAGAGTCTATGTACTGAACGTCTGGAAGAGTAAGAGACAAATGGAGGTAAAAGGAAAGAAAGTGTAGAGCTCCACGCTCCCCTAATCTATCAATACTGAAAGCCTAATTTTGCTGTGGAGGTTTAGTTGTTTCATTTGCCCTTGGTGTTTCGTTTGCCCTTGAAGCGTTGGCCAACCTATGTCTCAGATCCACTGATTGCATTGCTAACATACATGCGCATGATAATTCACAGCGTCCTTCTCACACAGGTGCACTGACCTCACCGGCCTGCTGACTCATGCCGTACCCTCTTTTATTCACACGTGGTCTGTGTAATGGCAGCGGGAACAGCTTTGGCTGGACTAGTGGAGGGAGGGGCATCTGCTTTGACTCTCCACTGAGTGTTTACAGGAGAATCCATTGTTAATTTTTTTAGGCCAGTTGACAGGAAGGAACATAGGGCATGTCAGTCGGTGTGAATTGAACATGAATTGAGTTTACGCTGTAGAGATGGATGATGTCGTTTTAGGTTGACACATTAGTATCTCAGCCTTTTTCAAAGTGTCACCCATAAAGCAAATAACCACGTTTATCTATGGTCACCTGCTAACATCACCCACCTCACAAAGGCAACTCTGAAATTGTCATGACAGGCAAGCTCATCGCACGTCAACACGGTCCCTAATTAATTAACATCATCTCATTCAACCTGCCCAGTTGCCTTTTATCAGCATGTCACCGCTTTTTAAGATGTGGTTATTTGTTTAGCACCTTCATACGGAAGTCATACACAGGGAAATGTGTTATAAACAAAGAAAAAAATAATAAAGCAGAAAAAAGAAAACTGATGTTAGAATGGAATTTGTACATTTTAGAACCTCTCAAAATGAATGCTGAAAACACTATTACAACACAAAACGCAGTGTAGAATCTTTGAAGAGCTCAGATCTGTAAATTATGTTTCATTTGTGTGGTTAGTAGCTCTTTAAGTAGATACAATTGATAGTTCAAATTGTTATATAATGCTGTGTTCGAGCATACCTCGGAATGCAGAAGTTCTGACTTCCGACTTAGTTAATAATATATAATATTCATTAATTTGTATTATTTTTCCGAGTTCCAAGATATGCTCGAACGCAGCATATTACATCAGTTGTTTTGTGGATGACTAATGTTTAATGCATTTTTAATCAGTGCCTCACTTGTTTGTCCCAGTAACAGTAATGTTAATGCAGCATAGCTTTTACATAGGGACCTTGCCTCACTGTAGTCTATGACAATGGCTAAAGATGTGATTGAAACTCTTGCCATTCTTTTTCAGAACACTTCCTTCACATACTGAATAATGGACACACTCCTCATTCAACAGAGCACTTACTGTAGCTGTACAGTAGCAATTAGCACTAAATGGACTTCTCTAAACATAGACAGACATTGTGCAGTGCTTTTACATTACTGCACCCTTTTAAACAAATTAGCTTGGTTCATCATCTGCGGTGCAAAACAAAGGGCTATGGGTCTGACAACAGACACTTTGACTACAGGAATGCCTGATTTAGTGGAACCAGGGTAAAACTTTGATTAATAGTTTCCGACAACGATTTGGGCTACTGTGGAAGCCAGCTGTATACGTTCCCAAAGGGCCGTGACCTTCTTTAGAAACCTTAAGCTGACCAGCAGGGACAAGCAAAGGACATAAAAGGTGTATACAGTTGCAAGGCGTTTGACATTTGTATTTGTTGTGTGTAGAACATTCTCAGGTCTCAGAGAGAGTACAAAAGCCTCATTGTACTTATGTTTCCCTCTTATGAAAGGGGTTATGTTCTGAAAGGCCTCGGCTGTATGCTTTTCTTTTACAGTTTTATGTGCTCCAGGGCAGGTCCAGGTTACTGTTGTGGTGCAATGCAGCTACCCACTAGCAGCTCACCGCAAGCAGCAGTCTCAACAACAAGCCGCCACCTTTAGAAATCTTTTGGTCAAATGAGATGCTGACGACACACACCATGGATAGCGGCTCACATGCCATCTGTTGGGTGCTGTCGTCTGAAGAATTCAGTGCCATGCTCTACTGATTTGAGCGCAGTGCAGGACCACATAAACATAGAGTGGCCCATGTGTTTCACAGGTGCATGATGGGCTGACTCTGCCCTATGTCATTGCGGACATATTAACAACGTACTGTTTCAGTGCTACATTTGGGATTCTGGAGTTAAACTGAAATAAGACAATTCAGTCAGTTTCTTGTGGGTCAAAAAACATGTTTCAGCATGCCGATCATATTTGGCTCGCCCTGGGACGTCATAAGAATGATATCATCCCCATCTTCAGTATTATTAGTAGTATGTATCTTTCTTGCAAGCTTTGCACCCGCTAGCATTATGAAGCTAGCTAGGTGTGCATGCTGCTCTGTTGTCAGCTGCACAGAGCAGCTTGCATGGTTACATCGACCTATAGCCTCATAGGACAGAACAGTTGAGTGGCTTGAGTTTATCTTAAGAGCTTTTCTACCGACGTAAGAGAAATGGCTAAATGACATGTTATTTGCATTTGCCTAAATACCAGAAGCATAGTTTGGCATACAACATACATATCATCAAACATATCATATAAGTTATAGCACACATTCTGGCAATAGTGTGTTTGTTGATAGCCTACCAAAAGCAGAAGGCTGTGGTTCCTGAAAGGCGTCTCTGCTAGTATAACCTTCATTCATGATATAATACTGTGCTTGTGGATACATGACTCTGGTGAGGAGCTTCATCAAAACGTCACACCCCTGTTCCGCCATGTCGGTTCTCCCTGTTACACAGACATTGTTCCAGCGCTGTGAATAGCTCTTTTGTCATCTCAGGTGAGGGACAACAATAACCAGCCCCCCCCCGCCATCTTTACGCCTAGGCGAGGTGGAATGAAGGTGCAGCATTCCATGAAAAAAAAAGAAAATGGCTTCTGGTCCAAACCAGTATGTTGCACTGCTGTGTCAGATGTGCAAAGCCATCCTTACGTAGACACAGCGAAAGAAGGTGAGCAGTGGCTCATTGGCAATTAAAGGAACAGCTACGCAAACTGAAAAGGGCTCTATAGTCCTATACTTTGTCCTTGTGGTATTTTGACCTAAGCATATTACAGTGTATTTTAAATATTTTCCTTCTACAGTTTATTTACAGTTTAATATCTCTCTTTCTGTGTCAGTAGATCCTTAGTATTGAAGCTTCACTAAGGTTTGGGGAGTAGGCTGTCTGTTTGCCTATTGCAAATAACCCTAGGCTCTAGGCCCTAGGCTATTTAAGTTAACGTTATTAATTTAAAAAATAACAATGAAATGCTCAAATGGGTTGCCAGATATGCTTGGGCGGTTGTAATATACCTGGGCGGCCCGCCCAAGTAAAGTCTGTGTGGGAAACCCTGGTGTATGTCTCCTTTAACTGTTTAAAATCTAGAGGGTATGTTTTCTATATTTAACTGGGTCCTCAGCAGAACCCCCCTAACCCTATTTATATAGTTTTATGCCCCAACTAGTGATGCCCCCTCAGTGACAGGTAGAGTGCCACTCCAATGCCTGCCTCTCTCTCTTTCCCTCCACACACACACACGCACACCTTTGACCTGCATCACTTTCTCTCTCTCTCTCTCTCTCTCTCTCTCTCTCTCTCTCTCTCTCTCTCTCTCTCTCTCTCACTGTCTATCTGTCTCTTTCTCTTACTGTCTATCTGTCTCTTTCTCTCTGTAAGCTATTGATTTACAGTATTTGGCTCATCCTCATGCTACCATGTCTAAGTGGTAGCCAAGTAGCTCCACCCCTTCCCTTGTGGGTCTTCTGGGGAAACTGTCTTTTCTTTGGACAGTTTAATACGACGCGAGGAAGGTCACGGGGTTAGAGGAAATGCCTATGCTAGTAGCTTATTTTTAGATTGGGGGCCAATAGTTATTTTTAATGCGCTGTTAGCATTGTTGGTTGTTATTTCTGGGTTATGGTGTATATCTGTTGTGCATTACATATTCTAGTCTTTTTATACACAATGTAATGTCAATGAGTATGATGTGTGTGTGCGTGTGGTCTAAACTGAAATATTCAGCAATCCACTGATGTTCTCTAGCCTGGATCCATGCCCAGTGGGTCTGGTCCTGTACCCCTGTCAGACAACTTCCCAATCACAGAGCCTTCAGTGAAACATGGGTTAGGGGGCAGTGCCGTGTGTTCATCCGTAAAGAATGTTTGTCAAATTCAGTGAATATCTTCTCACGGTCGGCTGGCTGTCCATTCTGTGTGCTGCAAAGGAATCTGGTCTTACTACACAGCCCTGGCTCTGTGAAGGGGGAAAACAGTAGGCCACATATTAAAGGTATAGTCAGCACTTTTCAGCTACTTTTTTGTAAAATCCAGCGAATATCTACTCTAGCTGCCCATTTTGTGTGCGCACTGAAAATATAATCTGGTGTTCCTACACAGCCCTGGCTCTCTGAATATTAACACAATGTGGTGCAGTCCACACCACACAACACTGTCCCAGCCTTGGTAATGGTGCCTAATATGTGGGGCAGAGCTTCTGAGGAAGCACTCCATGGAACTGAAGGGAGCGGTGTTCATGTTTTGATGTTTAGTTCAAACAAATCTCCAGCATTGCTTGCTGCACTTTTAAGCTCTCATTGAATCTAGTCAGGAGAAGCGCAGAGTCCCCTTTAGGGAATTCCTTTTCTCGTCTTTTATTAATTGATGCCATGACACTGCAGAACCGTCTTATTTTGCTTGCTGTCAATATATAGCTCTTGTCTGCTTGTGATATACAGTGTTCAAGTGTTAGCAGTGACTTGTCAACTGTCCAATCAAAACTCTTGGGCAGTTGTTGTCTTAATGCTGAATTATGCATCATAATAGTTGAGTGGCAAGCGCACCTTAACTTACGCATCATCCACTATTCAGACGAGTTTCTTACCTTTTTTACCTAACTCTCTCTCCATTCTCTCCTGTCATTTATCCAGCGAGGGTCGAGTGGAGGTTGTTGGCGGGGGCAGTCTCCAGATCAGTGGGCTGACGAAGGAGGACGGAGGTGTCTACACCTGCGTGGCTGATAACTCCAACAGCACCATGGAAGCTCAGGCCCAGCTTACAGTGTTAGGTACAGCAGAGACGGATGCCACCACACACTCTGTACGCACACTTTCAGGGTGTGCTCATATTTTAGTGTTATCTTTAATCATGTTTTGTTTCCGTGATAATGATTCAAGTTAAACATAAATATTTAGATGTCGAAATGTATTGCACCTGGAATGCCTACGGTGTTTTCCAGTTTCAATCAGTTGCTTTCCCTATGGAAATGCTTGTTGCATTAAATGATCATTATAAGATGATTTTGATTACGCAATGTGAAGGACTATGCTAATGCTGTTTACATTGACTCTCCCAGAGCCCTGCTTTTCCCACAAGTTTCTGTTTACAAAAGCATCAAATACAGATGTACAATTAATTCAGAAAGTATTCAGACCAGTGTTAATTTTGGCAGCAATTTTTGATTTAGTCATAGTTTTAGTCTTTAGATGAAAATGCTTAATAGTTTTAGTCACATTTTAGTAATTTTTATTCTAAATAGTTTGTCTATTTTAGTTTACAAAAATAGAAAAGCGTTTTCGTAAACGAAAAGTCATTACATTTAAGTCAAAATGTTTTCTCTCTTTAAACAAATGCAAAGGCCTAATACCGGTATGGCCTGGTGCATGCAGATGGAATGGTAGCATAGTTGACAGTCAATCTATAATCCTTTATTCAGCCTGGTAGGACAATTTGACAATTTATTTTGTCCCTTCAAATTCATTCATTAATTTGAACCTGGAAGAGCAACTAAGGTAAGGTAATGAATCTAGATTAGCGCTGTAGGCTATTTATTTACTTTTTAAGACCAGCATGCATGACTGTCCTATAAGACTGTCTTGCCTGCCGGCTTTAACATTGTGCTGCAGCCTGCATACTTATGTGTGCAATTACGGTAAATCAGACTAAATTTAAGTATGAAACTATGATAAATTATATATGCAGGCAGAGTTTTTAAAATTATATCACTAATGTTTTCGTCTCGTCTAGTTTTGTCAATGAAAATACTGCTTAAATGTTGTCCTTCTTTTTACTATCAGTGATCTATTTTCATCTCGTTTCATCAGCGTGGAAAAGGGGTCTTTGACGAAAATATGACGAAAATATTTGGTCAACGAAATTAACACTGATTCAGACCCCTTCGCATGTTTCAGATTGGTATATTGCAGCTTTATATTCTAAAATTATTTAAATTCAACATTTTCTATTCAAATTTTACATTCAACATTTCATTAATAACATAACATTTTGATAATTTAGCTAATTTTCACATTGACATAAGTATTCAGACTCTTTATTCAGGACTTAGTTGAAGCACCTTTGGCAGCGATTACAGCCTCAAGTCTTCTTGGTATGAAGCGACAAGCTCCCCACTCGTGAAGTGGAGGATTTTCTTCCATCCTTCACTGCAGATCCTGTCGAGCTCTGCCAGGTTGGCTGGGGACCCTCTGCTAACAGCTATTTTTAGGTCTCTCCAAAGATTGGATTCAAGTCAGGGCTCTAGCTGGGCCAATCAAGGACCTTCACGGAGTCCTTAAGTCACTGCTGCGTTGCCATTGCTGTGTGCTTAGGATCATTATCCTGATGGAAGGTGAACCCTGTGCCAAATCTGAGGTGTTGAGTGCTCTGGACCAGGTTTTCATTAAGGATGCCTGTGTACTTTGAGGCGTTCAGCTTTTCCTCATCCCTGACCAGTCTCCCAGTCCCTGCTCCTGAAATACACCCCCACGGCATTGTGCTGCCACCACCATGCTTCACTGTTGGGTTGGGGATTGACCAGATAAGCAGTGCTGGGTTTCCTCCATACATGGTGCTTAGAATTGAGGCCAAATAATTCAATCTTGGTTTCAGACCAGAGAATATTGTCTCTCTCATCTTGAGAGTCCTTTAGGTGCGTTTTTGGTGGGCTTTCTTGTGTCTTTGATTGAAGAGGGGCTTGCATCCCAGATCTGTGGCGTGTTAAGCCCCGGATACACTGCAAGCGACCAGAAGCGATGTAGCAACCAGAGACAATTGAAAGTCAATGTGATTCAGCGACTTGAAGCGACGACATGCGAAGTAACTGTGTGTCCGGGGCTTTACAGTGAGGGTTGTCCTTCTGCAAGTTTCTACCATCTCCACACAGCTACAGTGACAGTTGGGTTCCTGGTCACCTCTCTTATCAAAGCCCTCCCCCGATTGCTCAACTTGGCCGGGCGGCCAGCTGTATCAAGTCCTGGTTGTTCTAACCGTTTTCCATGGAAGGCCAAAGTGCTCTGGGGACATGTTAGCCTGGACCTTAAATAGACAGGTGTGTGCCTTGCCAAATCATATCTAATCAATTGAATTGGCCACAGGTGGGATCCAATCAAGCAGTAGAAGCATCTGAGATGATCAAGAGAAATTGAAATTTCAAGCATGACAGTAGGGTCTGAATACTATATATTGGATATTTCAGTTTTTCCTTTTTTGATAATTTCTAAAACTTTCTTTTCACTGCCATTATGTGGCTTTAGATATAGATTGATAAGGGGGGAAATGTATGTAAATTATTTTAGCATAAAGCAGCATCATAACAAATTGTGAGAAAAGGTGAAAGGGGCTGAATAGTTTCTGAATGCACTGTACATGTAACTATGATTTATGGTGGTATTGTTTTATTGACTAGGTGCACTTAAATAACTACCGTAAATTCCGGACTACAGAGCGCACCTGATTAAAAGCCGCACGCTCTAATTTTAGAAAGAAAATCAATTTTGT
>JAODOY010000018.1:580931-604917 GCA_025399855.1 Forbesichthys papilliferus | reverse complement strand
TGTGTATGTATGTGTATATATGTGTGTGTATGTATGTGTATATATGTGTGTGTATGTATGTGTATATATGTGTGTGTATGTATGTGTATATATGTGTGTGTATGTATGTGTATATATGTGTGTGTATGTATGTGTATATATGTGTGTGTGTATGTATATATGTGTGTGTATGTATATATGTGTGTGTATGTGTATATATGTGTGTGTGTGTATATGTGTGTGTATATGTATATATGTGTGTGTGTATGTATATGTGTGTGTATATGTATATATGTGTGTGTATATGTATATATGTGTGTGTATATGTGTGTGTATATGTGTATATGTATGTGTATATGTGTATGTATGTATGTGTATATATGTATGTGTATATGTGTATATATGTATGTGTATATATGTATGTGTATATATGTATGTGTGTATATATGTATGTATATATGTATGTATGTATGTATGTGTATATATGTATGTATGTATGTATATATGTGTGTGTGTGTATATATATATATGTGTGTACCTCTGGATATATGTGGTATTTAGCATTGCTGCGTGTGGAATGTTAAACTTTGGTTTAATCTTCCTTTTTATTGTTGTTGGTTTGGAAATGATAAATGATGCTACCCAACAGCACGATACACTAGCTGTTCTAGTTGGACTGTTTACCTTAAGATGCTACATTATAGGTTAAAATCCTGATATTAACTGCGATACCACTTTGTCAATGCAGCATTGTTCCACATTCTGTCAAGATCATGCTGATTGAGATTGGCCCTAACAATGCTGCTTGCATGCTGCTGCTTTGAAAAATATTTTTTTCTGTGCATAAAGCTAAGAATGTATCACCCTTAAAATAAATCTAACTTTCGTAAAGATACGGTATCATTTAAGTAAAATCAACCTACATCGTCATAGCTCAATTAACTGTTTGCAGTAACTGAAGCTTTGTAAGTTCAGTATTTTAATATACAAGAACCCATCCATCTTCATCCGCTTATCCGGAGTCAGGTCGCGGGGGCAGCAGTTTCATAGAAGCATACAAGAACCCTTTTGCAGTAAATATATAATTTGTTCATCTAACTTTAATCACAGTAACTTAAGTCACTTCTTATTGCAGCTGGTATTGCAGTTGCATGTTTCACCTGTGACACCTTTCAGTAAAGGTCAGTTAAATTATTAGGTAATTTTAAAAGATTATGGTTTAGGATAGCAGTGTGTTCTGAGTTCACCACAAAGTTATCTTAAAAAGATGTATAATGACTGCCTGCGCCAAATATTTTTGTACATTTTGCATTGTATTCAAGGAACATAAACTGTAATTATTGAGTTTACACAATTCCAGAATGTTGTCCTGAAAATGTGAGAACTGGTTGAACTATTCACCCTTTATTTCCCCCCTCCCCAATTCACAGTAGGTTTTCTCTTAAGGAGTATTTCCTTATGCAATAGGTGGTAAGCTCAACCAATGGGGAGCTGAATGCAGAAGACCCACTCGCGGCCCATTCCAACGCACCCATCACAACTCAGGCAGAGACAGAAGTGGTTGACGAGGCCAAGTATGTATTACCCCGTTCCTCTCACATGTCATCTTTGCCGTCTCATTGTTACTGTCTGTCGTTTTGGTCCTGACTGCTGTCTTTTCTGTGGCTATTTGAATTGGATGCTTATAGGCGGGGATGTTGCCAGGTCTCTATTATAGGGGGGGCTTAGCCAGAATGGGCATGAGCTATACTATATGATCAATTATTAGGTGGGAATGATGAGGTAGTGACAATGAGACGGCCAGCAATGCTTGCTTTATACCTGAAAATGTTCAAGCGATTTCCTTTCAATAAAACATTGTTGTCTCTCTCTAGCTGTTTCTCTTTCAAGCCAAAAATAATTGCAGCAGTAGCACTAAGCCCCACCCCCTTTCCTAGAGTTTGTCATGTTCAGTGTGATTTGTAGTTAATTCCACTTAATTCCAGTATTTTGGGGTACAGTACTTTTTTATTTCATGTGTTTATTCTGTCCATCATTATTTTGATGTCATCAGCGCTGTTTATTTACTTGTTTTTCCTACACACTTCTCGGTAGGGCTGTGTATTGCCAAGAATTTGTCTATGCAATACATATTGCGATACAGGGGTGCGATTCGATATATTGCTATACTGTAAGCAAGGCAATACAGTATATTGCGACTTCTAATTAGTGTAAAACTGTCATAGCAATGTTAATGTGTTAACATTGCGTGCAATGTATTAACGTAATAATGCGATACTCGGGTGTATTTAAATTTTCTTATACCCCTACTGCTCGCCAAAATATTTTGAGAGGTATGGGAACAATGTGGATCATATTAGGTCATTGTTTAACACAAACTACAGAACACTGTACAGTACCTTTTAGATAATCTTGACCAAAAATCGATCAAAAAACAAATTTTCATAGTTTTTACCCCCGTTGTTAGTCATTATGTGTTTTTGGGGTAGCTTATCTTTCCCCCCATATCCATCAAACTGTAGTGACGTCACTGTTTTTAGGCCTGCTTGGTCCTTATATGCACTGTATGCCTTGCATACCCTCCAAATGTGGGGTGGTGTGGGCTATATTTTTTAATTGCGGCCAATAAAATCAGCTCCTTTCATTCCCTTTTTAAAAGCACTCTGGCAAACTGCAAAACCTGTAATAGATGGCGAATGTCCAGTCCGTAGATGGTAAATCTTCTCCAAGGATGATATTGATGTCCTTGTTTGGGCAGTGCAGACTGAGTCACCATATGTGCCTAATAAAAACCTTTTTTATGTTGGAAGACTGCACGTGCATGTATTTAGTTGTGATAAATGGTAATTAGTAAGACCGTCACTTGTTAAATGATTCTTGCAATAGGCCATAACCTACACAAGTGTCTGGTTTTAGATGCACCTTCACCTTTATGCATACGTTTGTCCCCACTATGGTCCGACCAGGCGGAGGTGCTAGTGCAGTATTGTTTCCTTTGACACCCAACTAGCACTGTGCCACCTGATTTGGACTGACCCCCTCTTGGCTCCATGCCCATTTAGGCGGAAGGCAATGTCATGGTGACCTGGGAAATATCAATACTGTACGTTAGTGCTACCGCCAACCCTGGGCCGCCTGGTAACTAGAGCCCCAAGATGCCGTCGTATAGCCTGGTTTGTACAATGTGTACACTGTCTATTAGACTGCTTCCAAAGAAAACACCATAGCTAACGCCGCTATCACTGTCTTGTTGCCCACATGTGTTCACTTTAATGTGCCCATTTTTATTCCTGCTCAGATGACAGGCCCATGTCCTTTTCTGTTTATACAGTAGTTTGATATGATGATTGCCATCTTTGAAGCCTTGTCAAACAAGTTATGGTCTAATAGTGTTGTATGTGTGTGTGTGCAGCCTGAATATGCATATATTCAAGACAACACCGTTCTATTTCATGTTTTCCATAGGGGGTCTGTTTCCACGGTAAAGTGACAAACATGTATAGCTTTTGTCTTGTTCTGCCACGTTCTTTCAAGCATTAATTACGTACTTTTGCAGTCAAACGACGTACGTCTAAGCCTAGCATGTTATAAGATAATGCACTAGGATCACTTTGAGCTCGTGCCTATTCTGATGTAAGCGGACGTAAAATCAGACTAGATCATGCCGGTGGAACAACGGAGCCACGGCCAATGTAGTGCCCGTGTGTGCCTGTCTGTCTGTCTGTCATGTGTGCATGTTGAGTGTGGCATGACCCCTTCGTCTCGGCCCTGCTGTATTAATCTCTCTTGCACTCTTTCCTTTCTCTTCTGTAGCTGCGTGAAAATGCTCAACCTGTGGTGAGTCCCTCTCTGCTAGTCCACATCAGTGTCACCAGACAGGGAGTGGACCAGCCTAGGCTGGGAGTTCTGTTCACATAGTGATCCCATGAGTGTATTGAGCCAAAATGGCGTATTTTTTTGGGGGGATGGTATCTTATCTTTTTAAAAGACGGCATTTGGTTATTTCCTTTCCTAAAATTTTTAAGGAAAATTTTCCTTTAAACGCCAGATTTAAAAGGCCCAAATTAGAGAATTGGCAACAAATGGCATGTGTCATGCTCTTACTAACGGTAGCTAAGATTAGACATCACTGTCCAATGTCTTTGTGTACAGCTGTTCTCCTGTCTGTTCCTACTTACCAAAGAGGTCCATCATGTCTTGTGCTCTCTGTGCCACTTTACTACATACAGTACTTCAGGTTACTGCAGTAGTACAGGCCTCATTAGCCCCACTGCCACACTGATGCAGAGAGCTGTAAAACATAGGCATGATGAACGACACAGCATCCATCTCTTGTTCTAATGTTACAAATTTGACAGAAACTTATATCAGTGATTTATTTGCTTTTCAAATGACGTCTAGGGTTTCTCGGTCTACATGTTGTCCTCTTTGTGTCTGCAGGTGCTGCTGCTTCTTCAAGCGAAAACGGAAGAACACGCCACGACACAAATAGTCCTCGGCAGGCATGAGGCGGCCCTAGTGTCTGGCTCCGTGTATTTTGATTTCACAAATAGTCCTATTCAACGGAAAAGGAAGATGCCTGAATTGTTCACTGGACGGACCGGTCAATGTGCTTGTTGAGATGTACAAGAGCTTTTTTTATTTTTTTAATTTTTCTGATTGGATTCCCTGATTGATCCAGTGGAATATTTAGCAGGCAAACTGGCCACCATGGGATCTGTCATGCACCCGCCCACCCCCCCCCCTCCCAAGGGACTTGCCCAGCATTTTCCCCTTTATGTTCTCCTTGCCATAACTTACAAAAATGGAGGACGACACGCCTTCACCGGCTAAATATGATCTATTTATCTCTTCCTTGCACTCGTTTATAACATGTTCTCAATTGAGTGTTGCCTTCCTTTTGTTTTGTTACGAACTCATTTTGGCACAACACCCATTCTGACATTCCTGACACGGGACTGAATGTAAACCTGAATAGGAACCAAGTATATCTGCCTGTATCCATACAGTAGGTTCGAGAGCATCAATCTGCAATCGGGTCCCTGCACTTTGTCTCTCCCCCCCTTTCTCAGAAGCGGTGAAACCTGGCACTAGGACCTTGTCTGACGGGAATACAAGACCAGAAAAGCCTCCTGCATTGTGGATTATGTATTCTTTCCATTGGATTATGTGTAAACTGCTTGGTTAGGTTTTCCCCCTTGGTCACACCGTTGTCAAAACACTACATTCTTTTTGAATGGTGTGCAGTTTTGGTCCTGTTGGCTTTACAGTTATGAAAAACGTGACACTTGTAAGTTTGCTGAAAGGACCGAAAATACTATTTATGCTATTTATGTGTTGCCACCCTTTGACTTGCTGTTTCTGCACACATACACACTGAATGTATGGACAGGACAGTAAAGGAGCATTTCTAGAAGCTGTCGAGTGCATGGGAAGGCCTCATCAAGGCCTAGGTCTAGAAGCAGAAGAAAAACCAAAACATCAGACCAAACCTGGTGTCCTTACAGGGGTTAACCTAGAAAATAGTGTTTGACCTTAATTTTGGAACAGTACCTGAACCAGAATGGACTTTTGTCATCAATAGCTGCTTTGGGACGGTCATCGATAGCCGCTTTAAGAGTGACAATAGAAAAAGGTGTGAAATGCTTCAGAGATTCAGTTCACCGCCTCTTTATGCTACTGTCCAATGCCTTAACCCCTACCCAACTGTGTAACAACCACAAGCTGGCAAGAGATGGGTTGTGACGGTTGCAGTAAGACGTAGGAATGGTCTGCATAAGAACTCCCGAGGTCTCCTATCCCCTTTCCCCCCAATACTACAGGGCAGTTGAAGCATCTCCCTCACAAGAGTCTGTTGTCCCAAAAGAATGATGCCAAATGGAAAGTTGAGTGAACAAATGGAGAATGCTGTTTAGATGTCTTGTTTAAAAGCACATTGTGCTTGCTCTGATGTTGACACAACTCCATGAAGCCTGGCCCATCTCTTTTGTTAGGATTAGGGGGAGGATGAGAAGACTCCGTGAATATGATCTCTCACCCATGTTTTTATTGTTTTGAGTGTCACAGAGGACTGCCTTGAAACAATATTCCTGATAATGTCCCCTTGCCTAGCCTTCTTGACGCCCTCCTAGAGTGGATTCCAGAAGTCTGTATTTTATTTTAATGTAATGTGAATGTCAGTTTTATTTTCCATTCCAAATAGCCATGGTTTATGGGGAAAGAGGTTGACAAAAAGCTAAATAACCATGTCTGCACTACATTTGTTGACTCTTGCTTTCCCTAAGAAGAAATCACCTTCTTAATACTGTACCTATGTGCTTGTTACTTTAAAGTGTAGCTGCCTTGTGTGTAAGGCTGTTCTTGGTGGGTGCAAGGAATGCATTCTTACAAAAACAAATTGCTTTTACTGTCTTGTCCTTTTTACCCTCCCCCATCCCACCCCTTGAAACTCGCACACTCCGTTTGTGCCATTGTGTGCACCTGCAAATATGTGCAAGTCCTAGAGGGAGCAACTCTCAGTGGGAGTGTTAGATTTGGCATTTTGTGGACCTGTTCAGTTGTCCTAGCTAGAGATGTGTTGTGGATTTTAAGCTAGCTTGGTCAACTTGCGTATGTGTATTAACACTGTATAGGTTTTCCGTTTCATAACCCCTGGCGCCTCCTTCCAGGTCCACCAGGGTCTTAAGTTATTGTGATATTGAAAAGTACTTGAATATTAAAATGTATGGGATGTTTTTCTGTTTTGCCCTCTTAGTATAGTGTTTCCACACAGCATGAGGGGAGGAGTTAGAGAAGAGGCGATTTGAATGACCGGTATTCATTTTCTTAAGATGCCTTAGTGCCTCTTTGTGGCGTTAGACAGGTGAGGAATGCGCTCGCCTTTTTTGAGTCCCGGCAGTAGTGGGAATGACTGGATTCATTTTCTCCCAGTACTGGCTTAGAGGGGCAGCTGATTCTACACACTGGGTACATTAGCCTGGGTATTCCTGTGACTTTGATGTTGAGTTTGACGCTGTAGTTGCCACATCTATGCCCTCCTTTTTAGATGCCAAACGATACTACTTTGTAATTAGTCATTCAGATGTGAATATAATTGACTCAGTGTTCAGTGAGCAGACATGATGTGGTTGAGGCTCCTTCTGCACACCCAGAACTGTTAGATGGCTGAAGAAGCATTGATGAACTGTAGCATTCGTGTGGCCACTGCTATGGTTCTTTACCTAAGGATTTGCAGGATGTGTGACAAGGGTCAGGAGAATGCCTTTGCGTCGGCGAGTGCAACAAGCTGCCTGTTGTCAAATCTGCAAAGCTCAGCAATAGTTCTGACTACAACCCAGCCACATAGGACGTTTCAAAGTATTTTTGTGTGTAGAGAGAGATGGATATCCAGAGAATAATGGCCTTCAATGTTCCCTTGAATTCCAAAATGCCGTCCCCACGACTACTAGCCCATGCCTTTAACTGTGCCAGGAAGTCATGTTGAATGTGTGTGTGTGACTGCATAACGCCATGTAATTTTTCCAAAAAAATCAGTTGTAAACTATGGTTAAATTGTATACTAGAAAGTGTTGGAAAAATGTGGAACTCATCCGTTTCCTTCAAATCACTTCACAGCAACTCCATCTATAGCCTATTAGGAGTTGGGCTGTGTTAATGGTCATCTTTACAGCCCCAACCTGTCTCTGAATCGCCACACTACTAAGCTTATAGTTCAATTGGTAGATGTATCACTAATATGTATTTACTTTTTCCTGTCTCAACCTCATGGTGTCTGACTTAATGTTTCTCTGCATAATTTATTCCTGCATGGCTTGTCTGCAGATGACTGTAGTCTCTATAGTGGATTTGATATTAGTCACATGTAGGAATAATGCTGTTGGATGAGTAAAATGCAAGGGCTTCCAGTCCTCCATGAAAAATAATGACCCTTCTTTCAATACATTCCATTTCAGTTCCCATTACCGATCTAGTTTACTTCAGACATTGTATTTCTGTACTCAGCTTTGGTTGTGTGTATTTCCTCTGTGTCATGGTGGTGAGGAAGTCAAAAAGGAGGAGAGTCATATAATGGAATAGAATGGCTTATGTCCTTTTGGGTTTTCAGGCACTTTGCTCCTTATTGCTGTACTGTAGAGTTGTCTTGAATTTACTGTACATTTTCTTTAAGGGAGGAGTTTAAGGTGACATTACTGCAATATTGTGATGATTATTTGTAAATTGTACAGAGTTCACAATTATAGTCTTTAATTTCTTTATGGGGTCCATATAAACAATGTTTTTCCTCTTGTCAAAACTGTGGAAAATGGAATTGTACAGCTTTGAAAGTTTATCTCATCACTTTGTTTTCTTTTTTCCCCAGAGCTATGATTAAGAGAAATCTTACTGTATATAATTGTGTTGAAATATGAATGTCACATCAAATATGTATTTGAGTTAACTTTAGTCAAGGGCTTCAAGAGTGAAGGACCCACATTATGTTCCTTGCTTTTGATTATGGTTTTGTTTTTAAGTTGCAGAAAGATAAAGGTCCTTTTTTATCTAAGATGCCTGTTTTCTTCTTTTTTAGAATTCAGATATGTCATGTGAACTTACAAAAATCACTTTTTATTCCCTCCACACCTAAAGGGGAAACTCAAGTTTGCACCCTTTTTTTATGTAGAATAAAAAGAATCTCCACCTTGTGGCAAACTTTATTTTTGCATGTGAATGGAGTCTGACTATAGTGCCTGTCTAACCTAGGCATTGCCAATACAAAAAGCATATTATTGTCCATTAATTAAAAAAAGAATCTACTTGCAGTATGACATTAAGGTTAGTATTTGATATTTAGCATCGTTGCCACTAAATAACAGTAAACTGTTAAGTGGGTAATTTTATAGGAAAAAATGTCTGTTGAATCAAATAATATATTACAAATATGCTAAGCACCAACTGTTACATTTCTAAACTCATTTGGAAATGCATGCCTTTATTGTAACTAACACTGAAATTATATAACAGAATATAGAATGTATCCATCCATCCTCATCTGCATATCTGTAGTCAGGTCAGGGGGCAGCAGCTCCAGCAGGGGACCCCAAACTTCTCTTTTCTGAGCCACATTAACCAGCTCTGACTGGGGGATCGTGAGACGTTCCCAGGCCAAGGTGGAGATCTCTCCATATAAGACTATATCAAATAATATACAAATAGCTCTTGTAGACCTAATAGGGTTCGGCTATTTGTTTTAGATTAGATAAAAGGGTCAAAAACTGAAAATGGCTTTACATAAACCTATTTTGAAAGAAATGTCTTTGCTAGTAAGACTATCACAGATACATGTAGGCTGAAAGTATTTAGATAATAAATATCAATATATTAATATGCCTTAATACATTTGCTTAGTGTTTAAAATTAATTTCTATATTTTCACACACATTTTATGTAGACGTTTGATAAACTACTAATTGTGGCATTATCAACTATCGTCCACGTCATAAAAAAAACAATGCTGCACTATGTTGTTAGTGTGCTTGTAGAGACAAATCTGAAATTGTCTGCAGGACAATATTATCTACTAATCTTATTATTTAATAATCTTATTATTTAATAAGATTAGTAGCCTAATCGTCGCAGCACGGGTTATCCCTCCGTGGTTGGGTTCCAACCCAAGTGAAGGTGACATTCTGCCCGACATGCTTTCGGTGTCTTCCTGCTCGGCTCCAACCAGTGGCTCAACACACCAGAGTTGAAAAGGACTCAATGGTTTATACCCATTATCTTCAGATAGTAATCATCCAACGTTAGGGGGCAGCATTGCCTGTGGTGTCCTTCTTGTAAATCGGCTTCTATAAACTTCCGGTAACAACTTCCCCTGCTCTCTTCCACCAGTCCAAGCCAACATGGTGGGTATCCTCGAAGTTATTTTACAATTACAATCCAGTTTAATCCGTGTCTTTAGCCAGTCTGATGAAGGTCTGAAAGCATTATTTTACGTAAATACATACAACGTACAGTACTGATTATAATACTGTTTACGCGGAACAACAGATTACCTTATTTTTGTGACACCGATTTGACGGCAATGGTGAAAAACCTTACAGGCCATTGTGATACATGGGAATAACCTATCATACTTTTTAGGAAAAGATTGTGAAAAAAAATGTGTCTTCAAGCATATAAATATTGGCATTACGACCGACACTGACATTTCAGGTATACCGGTAGTATAGCATTTGACCGGTTGCAAATTAATCCATACGAATATGCTCAAAACTGAATGCAATGCCACCTCAAAATTCGCTAAAATCTTACTTCAATTTCATATCGGCTCTTTGTTTTTTCGTATGAAATACAAAATTGAATTGTGTTTATTTTAAAAAATTTAACCGTGAATGTCCTAAATTCTTAACTCGATCAGTAGATCCAGGATTGTAAATGGTTGATCTATTTCCAGGGCCGAGTCAGGACCAAGACTATCAAGAAGGCCGCAAGGGTCATAATTGAGAAGTACTATACGCGGCTAGGTAATGACTTCCACACCAACAAGAGGGTATGCGAAGAGATCGCCATCATCCCCAGCAAACCGCTGCGCAACAAAATTGCTGGGTAAGGATTTGTATTGCACTTCTCAAGGTGGAGAAGGTTACTGGTTTGTGACAAGCCCTCATAACTTCGTACATGGTAATAATTACTTAATGTATCATATTCATCTTTTACCATTCATGCCTAAACTATTAAGCAGCAAAAGACCAGACTATTATGAAGCAGTTACTATAATCTTGATTTTTCTATTTATGAAGACCAGTCCATTTTGTTAGTTCTTACTTCTAAGGATCTGCATCAGTCATCTGCCATTCTGTGTCTACACAGCTAAGCAGCCTCTGCTGGTAGTATGTGTACAGTGTATGTATGAGTTACTCCTTACAACATCAGACTGTATATTATAGATGTTGTAATCTATGGAAAAAACAACTAACCATTGCATCCATAGAGTTATGGATCTTGGTATGTGTTTGTGCTGAGTTCTTGGTGATTGTTATGGTGAAGCTTCTGTGATTTAGTATTTCCGTCTGTCTGTGTGTCTGTCACATACCGTTCAGGTATGTGACCCATTTAATGAAGCGCATCCAGAGGGGTCCAGTCCGAGGTATCTCCATCAAGCTACAAGAAGAAGAGAGGGAGCGGAGAGACAACTATGTACCTGAGGTCTGTATGCCTCATCCAAATGTCTTTGGCAGGATGCTTTCTTGCTCAGAGCTGCTCACCAGTTAGGAGTGATGGTCAGATTTGTACAGTTGGATAATATTGGATAGTTTGATGACACATGGCTTACTTAAAGAGAGATGAGAATTTCAATGTTTCAAATAAAGGAATAATCAGATGTAACTGGTAATTGCTTCAAGAGAAAACAATATTCCTAAATGTATGATTTCATACACTTCAAATATGTGTTGATAGTTGCTTAAATACTGCATTCAATGCCTTTTATTTTTTATATGCTATTTGAAAGTGGCAGTAATATGCCCATGATGGCAAATAAGTAATAAACAGCCATTTATGTTTTTTTGGGCCACGGGTTAAAAGGCTTGAATTGATGTTTGATTTCACTTTCACTAAATATAATGCCCCCTCTGCATTAGCTTGTAAATGTGTTCCACAGGTAGTGCTAACAAGGACCTTGTCTCCTTTAGGTTTCTGCCCTTGACCAGGAGCTCATTGAGGTGGATCCAGACACAAAGGAGATGTTGAAGATGCTGGTCAGTACTCACATCTTTATTATACTAAGGGCTGTCAAACTATGGTAATTCAACACAGTGCATCGATCTGGACATGAATACATTCATTACATTATAGTTCTCAATGGACATGGCATTTTAAAGTCTGTTCAAAACATGAAAAGTCAAGGAATTATTATTTTTTGGTCATATCAGGAATTTTGTTTGCATGTTCCAATGAATGAAACATGCAAACAAATGTTACTGGATGTGGCATTACATTTTGAGATGTCTCAACAAATCGTGAAATTATTAATGAAAGTACTAGCTTTGCAAAATATCAATTTTCAGTTTATCGTTGCCATGCCTTTTACACACACTTTCCTGGTGACTTTTGTTTTCATTGTTATAGAAATTCCGATTTTTAGTCTGTAACATTTAGAATTTGACATGTCTTAGCCCCGGACAGCTGCAAGTGATCTGCTTCTCGCCATCGCTTTGTATCTGAAGAAAATTGTTTTTTTGTTTATATTCCAGGTTTGGTTGCCTAGGTATCCCTCTTGTATATTTACTCTGTACCTACCCCTTTGCATCGCTTCAAGTGACTGAATGTCATTAAGTTCCATTCTATCATCACTGCTAGTGTGTCTAGGGCTTTATGGTGGGAACCCTGTACATGTCATTTTACAAGCTGCTCTTGTGACATGAACAATGTTCAGTGTATTCATAACTTAAATTGCCTCCATATTCTTTATGCATTTGTAGGACTTTGGTGGCCTTTCCAACCTCCAAGTTACCCAGCCAACTCTGGGAATGAACTTCAAAACACCAAGAGGAGTCTAAAATCATGTGTACCATAACACTTTCAATAAAGACAAGTTAAATATTGGACTTTGCAGTTCTTATTAAATGGAAAAAGATTAGACAGGAAGGTGAAATGCTTAATGGTTGGTATAGTTAAATGTTTACTGCTCTGGCCCTTAATCTCTTGTCACTCAACTTTCCACTGAAGAAATGTCAGAGCTTCACTTCCATTTTGAACAAATGGAGAAATAATGGGTGGATGCTGAATTAAATGTCTTGACTTTTTTTGCAACTTTTATTTTGGTAGCTGTGCAGTGATGCAGTTAATGTTTGCATCTGCCTTACTGGTCAAGCTTACAGTGCATCTGGAAAGTATTCAGCTTTATTACAAAATGGATCTCTACCAGTTCTACACACCCCATAAGTGGAAAAAGTTGAAGAAAAATCACATGTACCTTGAGCAAAGGTTGTGAATACTTATGTTATAGCATCTTTTGCCCCAGTCATGATCCCGGAGGGCCACTGCCCTGCATGTTGTAGATGTCTCCCTGCTCAAACACACCTGATTCTAATGAGCAAGACCATAGAAGCCTGCTAACGAGCCATTCATTTACTACAGAAATATCTAGCCTTCACTAGATTTGTGCCTCGATACAATCCTGTCTTAGAGGTCTACAGACAATTCCTTCATCATGGCTTTGTGCTCTGACATGCACGGCCAACTGTGGTATCTTAAATCATGTCCAACCAACTGACTTTGCCACAGTGCTCCAATTAAGTTGCAGAAAGATGTCAAGGATGATCAGTGGAAACAGGACATTTGAGCTCCATTCTGAATGTCATGGCAAAGGCTGAATATTTGCGTACATGTGATTCTCACACGCACTGGTGTACTGAATTGGATATTAAGTGAAGCGCTGGGAGTACTTTCCAGTGTACTGTTTTGTAGCTTATTTGATCAATTGTTTAAATTACTTGGACAGGCAATTTCTTATACATCTTAAGTGCTTTGGCATGTTCATGCAACCCAACTGCATCAATTGATTCTCACCAGGGTTTGTAATCTGATTACATAAAACATTCATTTTAATCCATAGTTAGATAACTTAAACAATTTTGATTACTTCTAGAACCACTTTCAAATATAAAAGTAAAGTTCACTTAAGAAAATGCATAAAACATTTGGATGTTCCATTTACCTGAATCTTAGAAAGCAAGTCCTACCTTAACCTGATCCACTGCACAACATAAACGTCATCAAAATAGGAAGATTTGGTGCACTAATGCAGTAAATTGCTTTGGATGGACACTTTAGATGTGAAGTAATGGCAAGTAATGAGATGTTACCAAATTGAGGTAATCCAACAATGATGTTACTGATTAGTTAATCTGGTAGTAAGTCTAACAGACTCCATTTAAAAAGTAATTTATCCAACCCAACCAAAAAACAAAATGTCACTTGGCATTACTTTTCATACAAAATTGTTGCCCCAGTCCTCCAATAAACTGCACCAAAACACCCTAGTCTTTGCCATGTGTGGGTCAGAGCTTGAGGGAGCAGCCTATGGGATTTTAGGGAGCTGTTTAGTTGCAAGCTTTGACCAGAATATAGTAAACATGAAACAGCCAGTTAAAGTTTGTTTTATACCTTTGTACTATGTAGTACTGAAACAGCATCTTCTGTATATTAGTAGTCAGTCAAATTACAGTACACAGTGTCTTTGGCAATCAATATATTGAGTAATGCAATGTTGTTCAGTTGAAATTGATATGTCATACAGAAAAGTGCAGCCATGTGCATAGAAGTCATAGACACATTTTCAACTTTTACTGAATTGTGACCATCCCAGCAGAAACCTTACACATCAGGAATGCATTAAGGCAGGTCCAGGGATATAAGCCACCTGCACCATCGCTGCAAGTTTACCCTAGAGTTATTCAGTGCGATTACTCAACATGTTTCAAGGACTATACAGGGCATTGGCACCAGTGAACACAATCCATTACATGTGCATAATGAAGTCACACAGAAAGTAATGCTTTACACCTTTATTGTGCCCAATCTGAACATACTCTGCATTTGTAGTAGCAGCAAACTTGGCAGACCACAATGAGGTAGACTTTCAAAACTCTAAAAAAGCAGCTGGGCTAAAGAGAACACGCTCAGCATGACAAACTTAATGGAAAAGGAAGAGACATGTCTTTGGCACACAGCTTATGCATTTACATCCAACTGGAACAGCAATTTATGTGGATAAGAATGAAGGGGGAATTATGTATTAGGGTCTACTCAAGCGCTGGGTACATTTTCTTTTAAGCATAGTTAAAGTTCTTACAATCAACAGGAAACAAGCAGCTGTTAAGACTATAGGCGTGTGCCCGAGATTACCGTCTCTGCTATTGTACAAAAAGTGATTAAAAACCACTGCCACCCCTCCTAAAGTGCAAATTAAAAAGTGCAACAATCAAACTATCTACAATGAAACATCAATGTTCTTTCTAGTCTCATAAGATCCACCAGAGTTGATATAAAATGATGGAAACCCAGTTAAAGCAGTAGCCAGTAAGAGTTGCTACACTTAATATACTGACCCATAAGGCAAAATGAACTGGACCAAGGCATGTGAAGTAGCACTTCACGTTGTGCCCATCTAGTACAACTTTGGGAAGGCAAAGAAAACCACCACAGCCACAGAGAAATGCATGGGTGGAGGGGGAAGTAGGGGAAAATTAAAAAGCCGCTTGGTAGAATTCTGTTCAAAATGTCCATGTCATGACTTAAAACCGTTTGTGTACAAATTAGTAAAAAAATTGCGTAAAAATGTCTGAAATGCGACTGGTTAAATGAAGCCCAACTCTCATCTCCCAAAGTAAAAAACCAGTTGGCTTGCACAGGAAAACAGTTACCAACTGGGGGTGGGGCGGAGGAAAGGGAAGGAAAACAAATGTAAAGGCACTGAATGGCATTTGCCAGTGTATGGCAATGATACTTGCGTGATTGCTCTTAACTATGCAACACATGTAAACTAAAAAGGAAAAGAAAAAGCATTCTCATCTGCTTCTGAACACTGGGCTAACTCTCGTTTTCTTCATGGCCACAAGTCTAAGAAACTGCATAAGTGTGAGGGGGGGACCAAGTCTATCTCAACAAGGTCACTGTGCATAGTGCCACTGTGAACAAGTAAACAGCAAAAATGTAGCAAGTGCAATAGTGAACCTACAGTGTTTCCCCAATGCCTGGTGGGAGTGCCACGTGCCCTCACGTGGTGATGGGTGTGTGGCACTCGTGCTCTGCTAGGCGGGCAGTCTCACCCCTGTGTGGGGCTTTCCATTTGGCCCTTCTCCTTAAACTAGCACCCATCTGCTCTAGCTGGAATCCCTGTTTTTCTGGTTGCGCATGAGGGGGCGGTGGTTGCTCAAGATGTCCATGGAGTGCTGCCAGTGCCAACAGGAGCGACAATAGTACTTGAAGCAGGCCTAAAGAGACAGGGACAAACATTTGAAACTCAAGTCCAAGAAGGCTAATAATTGAGTCCATGTTCTAGTCACTTCCAATTGACCGATCACATGCGCCACCTATTTGCCAATTACATTTTAGAAGCCAACACAGTCAACTGTTTTCCTGCAATAGCTTTCTATACCGTTTGGTCCAACCTAGTTATAGTAACAGGGTTGGACAAGTGGAAGGGGTGGGACTTTGGTTCAGTCAATTGGAGGAAAGTATGAAATGCACTTTCACCTGATCTCTGCAGAAGAATGGTCCAGCCTGGCGACTGCAAACTTGGCACATAGAGTCTTCCAGATAGGGGTCAATTTGTACCTGTAGAAGTAGTCAGTACAAGGTTATCATGATTCAGGCATGATTCCAAGTAGCCTAGAATAGAGGTTCAAGCCAAAATAAGTTTAGTTCATGAGGAAAGTCACTGCTCTCAAACAGGGATGTACTGATCAGCAGATTATTCAAAATAAGAGTGCTATTCAAATTTTTTTTAATTGCCAATACAGAAAGATGACCTTTGCTGTCAATTTTGTCTTCATTTCATGCATTACCTGGATTCAAATTTGATTTTATATTCAAGAACATACAAGTATAAAACAGTATTGTATTTGTCAATTTTGTGGACTGAAAAGCAACAGTCTGAAAAAAAAGCACGCACATTTTAGATCAGTGCATCACTACTATCAAACCACTGGGTAGAATGAAACAGTACATTTATACCTTCTTTGTAAACTTTGGCGTTTTTATCTCCACAAATGCAGCACACACTGCCTTCAAGTAACTGCGCTGATTGTTGAAGGTGACACGTCCAGAGCCTGTAGCACAATTTAGAGAGAACTTTATTATGTTTTTAAAGGCTTTTCCAATACATATCATCCCTGCAATTATGTTAGGGTGCATGAAACATTTGAACACCATTCATAAGCGGGAAAGTTCACCTATGGGGTACTTATGCTTGTCCGTGTCGATTCCAGCATACATAACCCCTCCGAAAAGGTCATTCATGATGCTGGCTAGAGCCTCTGCATTCAGCATGCCATGCAGTGCACCCACAAACACAGTTTTGCTAGGGTCCAGGCGCTGGGAAGGGCAGCGCACATAGTTGCTGTCAGAAATCACCCAGGGGATCACCTGGACCTACACAGCAAAAGATAGAACCTTAGTTTTACTCCCACAGTGCAGCAGGTAGCAACTATTACAAGGGGTAACTGCAATACTCCCACATGTTAACAGGTCTACCTGGCAACTGGGGCCAGCGGCATGCAAAAATGCCAGGGTTTTATACAGAGTAGTTGAAATATATACAAAATAAGATTTAGAACATCCAGCAACCATTTACAACTAAATCTTGAGAATATACAATTTGTGGCATGGTTAAGCAGCTCGAGTCGTAGCTCATTCAGATCTATTGCCAGTTGCAGCCCGTACCTTCCCCCCCCCCCATCATTTAGAGAGAAATGCTGGAGGGTCATTGTTCCAAGCAGTTTCCATAAACATGTATCTGCACCCTAGCACTGAGCCTGACTCCATTCACTACAACTTTGAAAAATGTGTTAAAGCTGAGTGAAGGGAGGGCCTACCTTAACATTTGATTACTTATAAGCATACCAATGAAATCCAGCCAGGTCCTGAAGTGATTTTTAACATATATGATGTGTAGTTCCGTTTTCAGAACATAACATGCCAATAGAAACAAATCAACGGGAATTGTGTCAATTTTAACACCAGCATTGATGTGTCACAGTTCATATTACTTAATTTACAGCCCAAAACAGCACATTTTAAGTGTACTTTAAGCATCGTTGAAATGTTCTAATGACTCATGCCCTTGCTTAACATATCCTACAATTTAATTCTTGGGCTGCATCTCTGCATTGTTCATTTCTATGACAACTAGCGTGTTCTTTCCTTAGCTCCAAATGAGACAGCAGCACTATATAGAGCTCTGCGCCATCTGATATGCAGCATACAGACACAGGCTGGGTAAAGTAAGTATTTGGCTGTAATCTGGTTAGTGCTTCAGAGGCAATACACATAATATAATGTGTAATATTTTCTATTCATATCTGGACATTATGTACCAAAATATATGTGTACCATATATTAGTTTAGTGTCACAATGCAAAAAAAACAGCAGTAAGCTGTAACCTGTAATACCCATTGCACTGCCATATATGACATTGTCAAACAACCTAGTCTAGACACCTGCATAATTCCATTTCACACCAGTACCCACACACACCTAAGATGAGCTGGAATGTCTAGTAGTTCCAACTTACATCCTTGCAGCGCATCCTGCGGCTGGACATCTTGAAGTAATACTCCCCGTTGTCCTCTGGATGGAGCAGGTCTTGGGTGCAGGCATGGAGCAGCCCCCGTACAGACTTCTCATTCTCAAACACCAGGTACACATAGCCTGGGAACACATTCACATGTGACAATGTGAGACATTTATCAGTACTTTAACTACTATTCAGTATTCACACTTTAGTCAAATTCCCTGTTCATGATGTTACATCCTCCTCCCCACAAAAAAAAAGAAAGTTACAAAAAGTAAACTGTTCCATATCTGGAATAGACAATTCCATGACCAGTGAGACCCCTTACTATTAATGTTCCATTAAAACTACACTAAGTAAAGTGAAATGCACCATCCCACATACAGCCATATGAACTACAAGGTCTAGAGGATAGGTCTGTGGCAGGCTGACCTGCCTGTGACCTTGCCAGCATGCAGTGTGCTCACCATGGTGCCACCCTGGAACAAAAAGGTGTGGAAATAAAATGCATAGCCTACCAGCCTGTGGTTACCTTTAGGCATATTACCTTTAGGAGGGCAGCGAGGGTGCTTGCCATCCTTACCAGGCCACTCCACACTGAGAGGGCCGTAGCCGCTGAACGTGTTGATCAGGCCAGCTGAAATGAGACTGGACCTGTCAGACACTTATTGTATCAAACTGAGTGAACACACACTGAAGATGACATTGGTCTTTTGTAGAATCACTCATTTAGACAAACAAAGTTACATGATTGCATTCTTTTCTTGCATGTTGGCAAACAGAGCTGCAGCTTTAATGTAACAGCATACAAATAGTTCATAGTACCTTCAGTGATGTCCCAAGGCACTCCTCCAAGAAAGACCTTGCATGAATACAGAGGATTCTTGTTGGTTCTGGGGGGCAGCTGTCCACTCCATGTGAATGTGGCCTCATTCACAGCTGAAGTGACCAGAGGGTACGCAACATGAGACATCTCCACTACACCTATGGTGGCGTGCACTGCAACCCGTGCCAAACCAGTTTACCTGCAGCTTGCCTGTGCAGACGTGCCTCCCTCTCGATGCTGAAAGCGTCGTCGTGCTGGTCAAGCAGGTCCAGGCCGGGCCACAGGGAGCCCGTGGGCCAGTGGCGAGAGAGGGCAGAGGAGGCAGGGCTGGCACTAGGCGGCGGGGTGAGAGGAGAGCTGCTCTCTGCGTGGTCCAGACGAGAGCTCAGGCGCAGAGAGTCCTTCTGCACGTTTGACATGAGGTACGGCAGGGGAGGGGAAATCCTTAGGGTGGACTAGGGAGAGACAATCATGTCACTGGAGGCACAAGTGACAAGTCACTGATACAAGACATGTCAGATTACAGCAAACTAGCTAGCCATAAAGAGCCAGCTTCCGCTCCCATGTCATACCAGCAGATCGCAGAGGTGGTCAGAACCAGAGCTGAAGCCACTAGTCTCAGAATCCACTGGACTGCTACAGCGCGAGTCCAGGAAAGACCGCGAGTCCAGTCGGCTTGCGACGCGAGCTAACCCAGGGAACTTGTCCAGGAAGTCAGCAGTTGTGCCCATGGGCTCATTAGGCAGGTAGCTTGGGGGCTTGCCCAGGAAGTTACCCAGAGGGCTGTTCAGCATGCTTAGCACTGGAAATGCAGGGACAGCAGTTACACACTGACATGGCACTACAGAAATCAAGACTATTGGCAGTTGACATGTCAGCAATTGGCTACTTAAGGCTGATATGATTGTATGGTGTGCACAGCATCTGGGGACTCTACATGTATATTGATTAACAAGGAAGAGCAAGCTAATCAAATGCTTCTGCAGTATCTTTGTTAAAAAACTAAACACCTTGTAGAGTTCCAGTTTATGACATGTCCCAAGATACTTTTATCCTGAGTTGTCATTACTGTATTTTGGGATCCGCCATGTCTAAAGATAGTCTGCCTTCCAAAAATGAAAATAAAGCAATATGCCAAAGTGTGGCTGGCTAGCTGTTCAGGGACAAGCTAGGCTTCTTGATGCATAAAAATAGTCCAAGTGGGTCCTGGAGCAGCCAACAGTGGCAAATGCGTAACAAAGATTCTATTGTATTTGAGGTACAGTCACATCTTGTTTTATGGTCACAATAAGAACGCTGCAGTGAGGTCAGGAATCACTAGAATTCCTAAAATATGTCACATCCACATTCTTTGTATCAAAACACTAAGAACTTATCGTCCAGTATGGAGTATATTTAAATTCTACAGCGAAACATGACCACAGTTATAAGTAGTTTAGCAATTAGAATTGGACTAAACTAATACCAAGTTAAATGAAATGCTGGCATCTGATTATGCAGATCAATCTGATTGTTTCAGAGCCAGCATATGCAGCAGAAACAAAAGTGCCACATCATCCTATGGGGACGCTATATCTTGGCCTCAGTACAGGCATGCTTCCAGGGTCAGAGACCAGCCACATAACTGGCATAACAAGCTTAATTTAACATTTAAAGCAAACGTTAATACATACTTTTAACTCTGACAGTTAAGATGTATTAGTCAGGTGACTAGGAACATGTCTGAACCCTTGCACGCATTACGTGGCCTGTATGACTAGGCATTCTCAAATCACCACTAGTAATGGAACTACAGCTCAAGCACTTACCAGATGGTGAGCTAGTCTGGGCATGGGTTGTGGCAGTGTGTGCCTCTGTTTCCTGGCTGCTCCAGGGCCGCTCCCAGCCAGACAGACTAAGAGACTGGAGGCCTAGGCCTAAATCAGTGACATCTGGCAGGCCCCTGGAGGACATCTCCGGATTAAGAGACATGCCACTGCTGCCACCGCAGCTGGGAAAGAGCATCCTGCTGCCCACCGCAGCCACCTCTGATTCTTTCCGGTCTGGGGTCCAGTTCAGAGATCAGGATAAGTCAAAACACAAGGACGAGGAGGAAAGTAGTGTTAAACAGCACAGTCGTTCCTCTGAGTGTTCACAGGAGAGAGACTTCCGAATTCTAACATGACAAAATGACATTCCTCCCTTGTACGCAGGGGAGCTAGCCTGCTTCCACACTGCCTGGTGCGACTGCCATGCCCCTCGATGACTGAACAACCCAGCAGCATGTGACATAGCTGCTGATGCACTAACACCCCTGCAAATGACATCAGCCACCCCCTCCCCTTCCTCTCCAACAAACCGGAATGAAAAATTCCTTTAGCCGATTTATTCTGCCTGGGAAAATGCTGTCCCTCTGTGGTAGAGCACGTCCCTGCCCTCCGCAGCAGATAGCTGCTGCTGATGGCTGCTTACAGGAAGACTAGCCTAATTTCCTCAGTGAGCTTGCAAAACAAGGAGGGAGGGATGCAGGCAAGCTACAGCCTTTTAGAGAGAAACTGAATGAGTCAGCAGATTTGAAATGTACCTTGCTTTGAGACCAAGCTAGCATAAACGGGTCACATCATCGAAATCTTTGTTTTAGTCAGATTATTCCTCTCATAAGCACATCAAGGGAACAAAAAGGCAAATAGGTGTGAGATACAGTAAGAATGTAGCAGCTGACTGATCAGATGCGATCATGCTGAGAACATAAAAAATGTGCACCGCCAGCTCCTCACATCCCAAAGAGGGATGGGAACCGCTCCAACTACCAGGTCCTGATTCAGCAACTCACAGAAGGCCGGAGGGATTAGTTTTTGATCCAGACAAAAGTTGAGTCTAGGCTGGATTAACCAACAGAGTGCCATGTCCTAATTCTGTTTAATAAGGACAAGAGCTATATGAATCATTGTTTATACTGCTGGGTTTAGAACATGCTAGTGAATAATGGGGTAATTTAACAATTATAGCGTGGCAAATTGTCCAAGCTTTAAACAACCATTTCCACTACTGCAATGCTGCAGACAATGCAGCATGAGTCAGCTTCTGGTGAAGCCATGGGGTGGAACGGACAGTTTTCTTTGCCATATTTGACTTCACCCAGAGCGTCAAACTCTTGTTTCATATAATAGAAGGCCACGTTCGCATAATGTGTGCAAATAGGTAAATATTTTACCAGACAGAAGGTCTCGCTTTCCCTTTGTGTTGGGTGTGGTGCACACACCGGTAAGATCCAAAGCATTGCCCAGCATGGTGTTCATCCGGCGGAAAATGCCTGCGTTGCTGCAGGTGGACAACGCAGGAGACTCGGGGTCCCAGCGATCATGGGCTCGAGGGTCGTCTCTCTAGACAGCCAATGCAGAATATGTGAATTGCAATAACTTTCATTTGAACTAGTTTCAATACACCTTTAAGGAACTTGACACATTTCATATTTGAATAGCTTAAAAATAAAGAAACTATAAAAAAGTCGACACATAGTCGGCACTCAGGCCTACCCATTGTTTACAACAAAGTCGAAGTGCGGGCTAGGCCTAGAAAGTGACCTTGGCCATGCTTATGAGTAAAACTCACCAGAGAAAAAGCCATGATAAGAACAGACAGTTAGAAGTGTGGAAAGTGTAACGGTCGTTGCGGACGTGAGGCCATATTTATGAGGTCTGTTCGCCTGCTAATTAGTCACAATGTGTTAAACGTGTGCTAGACAAATCACGAGCGCTAGGGGTCGTCTGCCTCCTCACATCTGCTTCACGCGCACTCTGCATCAAAGCCAATCGTGGTTTCGCTTCTTAATAACGTGGTCGCACGTGCATCGGTCGGTATCTTTGCATAGCGTTGCGCTTGTTACTTAGTGGCCGGCTAGGACAAGCGCAGTCACAGAACAGCGTTTTTATTTGTATTTCAACTAAGGACGTCCAACGGAAACTTCTCCAAAACCTAATTTTACGTTCATCATTCGATTCACGTGGTTTAGTAGTGGCCGTGCCACCAGCTGACATGGATAAAAAAGTTTTCATTCCGCAAATGTTCTTATGTCCACAAGGGGGCAACCTTAGTCCCTCTTAACAATAGTGCGGGACGGGTAGAAAAGAAAACCTTGCAACTTAATCATGCTGTGAATTAATATTAAGTAAACAATAAAGTTAAAAAAAAGTTAATCGGTGTCATCCATGTGGCTATTAATATCACCCAGGAGGTGAGCAGAATGTGAGATGGCACATATAAATAGTTTAATGCTGGAGCTATATATATATTTTTACATGTATGTGATTTATTTCAAATTGAGAGTAGGCCTAACATTTGTCAATGCTTTAATAGGTCATACACCAGTTTTGATAAGCAAAGAACATGCTGTTATGGCAGCCAGTGACCTGTCTAACTGGGCAAGTGCTTTTGAGAAGCTCTAGGTTGGCCAGAACCTGAACATGACTGGACTGTATGCTGGTATCAATCATGGTTCATTTGCCCTTACTCTGGCCATGATGACCAATTTGATTAATGTAGCTATATGCTACATATTACCTACTACTATTTAAAAAACTTAAAACAATTGCTAACAGCCTAAATTGTTTGTTAGATCAGTTCAGAAAAGTAAACAGGTTGCTGCTATTTTAACCCTTTAAATTTAAGCCTGCTGTAAAGGATATCAGTTATGCTATTAAAATACTCTTCAGCTGAAATAATAATTTACCATAAAAAAAAACTTTAAATACAGTAGGCCTATACCTACTACCTACGTCACCTCTGATACCACTTTGGGTCCCTGTAGTCTAGCAGCTAAATAGCACATAACATTATAAACGAGCAATATATACAGTATCTCACAAAAGTGAATACACCCCTCACATATTTGCAAATATGTGAGCATATCTTTTCATGTGACAAC
>JAODOY010000018.1:545872-565135 GCA_025399855.1 Forbesichthys papilliferus | reverse complement strand
GAGACGAATGACCAGTGTGGTGTATAAAGGCTTGGCTCTGGAAGATTGCCCAGTATGCAGTGTGTTTCCTCACTGAAATGTAGTTCTCAGATGCTAGGCCGTTTCCTGACTTTGTATAGAAACACAATTAGTGAAGGCTGGGCAACCAAAAAAGTGGATGCTGTGAGTCTACAGTAATTTCTCAAGTTATTCCTATGTATTTATACACAGAATAAACTGTATGTCAAATTAGTAGGATGGAGTAGTATGTATTGTTAACAGTGTCCAACAATTTGCAAACACAAACACATTTGCAAATTCAATTTAGGACAAGCCTTAACAAGGGCAAAACCTTAAACAAACATAATATTGTCATGGTACAAATACTATTCTATTTTCCTTCATAATTTTTTCAGTATGGATTACAGTCTATTACAAACAATTGAAATGTGAAACATTATTTTGCCAGTTTCTGTTTAAAAATCACAGTCAATGAAAAAAATACCAGTCAATGAAAACAATGATTTTAAAGACAAAAAATAAATTAGGGTTCTGAAATAGAGAAGACATGACATTTATTGTTGTAATTATTGATGTATTAGTGATCGGAAATGCATTCAAAAAGACTACAAGATTAAATATAGAGGCTACACTGTGAAGCATGTAAAGGCTTTATTGTACTATATATTATAGCATGTCTCTATCAGTAATCAGATCAACTGTTATTAACTTTAACCTATACTAATCTAGAAGTCAGTCACAATGTGAGATGTAATCTATGTAATCTATGTGATATTAAATATTTATATTTCGTTTGGTCAACAGTATTCACAATGTAAGGATGTTTTAATCTAATCGTAAACATATGTCATGAAATTTCATTCCAATGCAGATTTTTTAAAACTGTTGTTCATTTATTATTTATATTATGTAGACATTGGAGTGATGGTGTTATGCGCCAATGAGCATATGTTGCTATGTCCTGCTCTCATTTATGTTATACCACACGGCCTGTGCCTTGGCCTTAAATACATTTAAGCATAAACAGCTGTTAGAGGTGCAGTTTATTTTGCCTATCTTCATTACCAAATATATAGCCCAGTACCTGTATGTGCTGCAGACAATTATATCTTAGATCTCTAAAGATGTCCAAATAACAACCTTGGAGCGTGTCATAAGCCTGCTCCTTGTCACCATCACCCCTGTATCCATATTTGAAATGATGTTTAATATTAGAATGTGCTAGTTCTAAAGGATATCATTGATCAGGGCATTTGATTGACTCACGTATAATTTACCACCTGCTGCTATAGAAAATGGAATCAGGTTTGAAATCACCCATCATCTCCCATGGTGAGCTCCTTAAGTGTTTATCAGCCAAATATAGAAGAAACACTAAATTTACTAACCGTACTAACTGATGCAGTGTTACAGAATCTTGCTTATTTTATAATGTTGGAGTCACTTATAGGTTTAATCAAAATGCAGTTGCAGATATCTAACAATGTTCATATTTGAACAGTTTATGATTTCCATACCATTTAAAAAGACATAATATCTACATGCTACACATGTAGAACATTACCTCAGATATTCTTTTGTAAGCCAAACAAACCAAGACAGTATTGTTGACTGTCTCTGGATAAGCCTCATGTTTTATTTGCGAAAAGCGGGCCCATTGTCCCATACGTCACCTCACACAGCACTCTTCTGCTTCACGCTACGCTTCTCCTGTCCTGTTGTATTAGCGTCACCCGCTGCTGAAGCACTTAGCTTGTGTTCTCACTGATGTCCTCTGTGGTACGGTCAAACATGCATTTGGAAGTCCTAGGAAACTTTGTATCGTCTCAGCCACACACCGAGTAAGTGAGGCTTGGGATGCCATTGCAACGTTTTATAGATACTTGTCCAATGGATAGGCATCCTCATGAATACAAAAAAGCAAATACAAAACCTGATTTAGGCCTACTGACATCATAAAATATAATGATAATAATTTATTTTGTTTGCTGTCAGTAAGTAATTTATTTTGAAACGTTTGTGCTTTTGGCTGAAAATATATATTCTATATAATACCATACAGGCCTATACTATGCATAACATATAGCTTATATAACATTTTTTGATTGGCACATTTTCATCATCATAGGGTTTTTATGGACTTTTATGGACTCAATCCCTGTTTATTTTTCAATACAGTTACCAGTCTTCATTTTATTAAGACAGACAGTTTATTCATCAATACAGTTACCAGTCTTCATTTTATTAAGACAGACAGTTTATCAGTAGCAATGATGTGCATTTGATGAAGTGGTAAAGCTGTTGTTTATGTTGAAGGAATCACTGCTCTGTTTGTGAATTCCAGATACAGCCTTAGAATGTATAACAGCGAATGTACAGTGCATCGATAATTCAATGCTGTGAATTAACTTAATCTCACAGCTGCCCTTCCTAGCTATTTTAACTAGAAAGGAGTTGTTGTATACGAACGAATAAATAATAATTGCCCCCCCCCTCACTTTCCCCCCTTCTCCCCAGGATGTTGTGTGGTGCGATCCTCACCACTTTGGTTGTGTTCTATTTACAGAACCAGGGCTGTGTAGTAACGCCAAATTCATTTTTCAGCATGCACACAGAACAGGCAGCTGGACCACGAATAGATATTTGTTGATTTTGACAAAAAGTGCAATAACTTACAAACTAACTTTACCTTCAAGACAGCAGAATAAATGACACCCAGTGTCTCTCTCTCTCTCTCTCTCTCTCTCTCTCTCTCTCTCTCTCTCTCTCTCTCTTTAGACACATATTTAGCTTTAGCCTTGGAGCAGGAGCCAAGCAAAGATCATAGCTGAAACAGGCTTTAAAGGAATCTATTCAGACACTGAAACAGGGTAACACTCTGAGATACTGAAAAACTGTCTATTGGGACTTCTGAAAATAATTATCTTATGGAGTTAAAACAACAAATCCCAATGTGATTCTCTCAAATGTGGGAAATATGTGACATCAATTGTCTTTCATAACTACAGTACAACAGACGTTTCATTAATAAAACAGGTAGGTCATTATTCAAATATTGTATACAAATTTATTTAAGAAAATGTAAACAAAACATATTAGTATGAACATATTAACACCTTCGCTACAGCCTTTCTCAGCCAAAATGCTTCAACTTCCCGTTTGTGTATAGGGACATGTACACATAGTGTTATGCAGTTAAACCTAAAGGGCACAATTTCCCTAGCCAGCAGACTAAGAATGCAAGGATCTACAATTCTGATGCAAGTTAAAAGAAAATGACAACATAGCTATATTTTCCTCTCAATAGATTTACATTACATTTACATTCATGGCATTTGGCAGATGCTTTTATTCAAAGCGACTTACATGTAGTACATTTGTCAGTAGTTGGACAGGTCGTTTACCAGCAATTATAAGCAAACAATATTTTAAATAGAAAACATGCAGCATAATGTCATTATACCTATTACCACATAGTCAAACATTAAGTGCATTGATATAAAAACATATAAAATGTTATAAACAGCAGTTTAACAGTTAATTACAGCTTTACATTAGACAATTAAAGAAGATTAAAGAATGCCTCTGTCCTGTATTAAAATTATGCTGTCACACTAAGCACATAGCAACTCAGACCAAAACAAATGTTTCCTGGGCCACACACACAGACACAGGCACACGCAAACACACACGCACACACACACGCACACACACACACTCACTAACATGCAAGGCTATGAAAGTCAAGAACAGAGGAGCTTGATTAGTGATGTCATTCCCCCCAGGACACAATTACGCCACTACCTTTTCCCATACAATTGCTGTTTTGTTGATATTGTTTAAAATATTGTATAGCACAATGTTTAAACTATAATGTGTTCACCCCTTCAGTATACAGTATTTCATATTTAAATGATATATATATATATAAATCAAATGTTCCTTGTGATGCAATAGTGTAATGTGTGCATCATATCTCACACTATTATGCAACCAGTGGTCTGTGGCTGTGCAACTAGGAATTTCAAAGACAGGAAGGCCTTTTGATAACAATCATAGTGCCTGCTTGAAACGCCCTAAGCCTACAGGGACTCATTAGCACCAAAGTGTAGCAGACAATCTTCTCCATAATTACGTAACATTCGGAGACATAAAGGACTCTTGCTGTTCTATCTCGGGGTGGCATCATTGAAATATAAACTAGTAATGTTTGGAACTGCAGATATAGCCAAAATGGAAGGCTACATTATACTAACTTCTAACTACTGTAAATAATCACAAAAGCTAATAACTAAACCATGACATATACTATAAACATTGCCAGTCCTACTTTAATTACATCACATACCACTAATTCAGGTTAGTTTAATTTGAATGGTTGTCATACTTTCTTGTGTTGTTTTTGTGCAAAAACACTGAATAATCTTTCTCACCATATAACTAAATTATGACTAAATGCTAGAGGAACCCAAGGCATGTATTGTATGTCACTTATACACACAGGTCAAACTTTATTTACAATATATTACTGCCTTTGGTAAATGTGATATGATATTCACATTATACTCTTGAGCTCACAGATTGTTGCAAAGAAAATTAAGCTATACCTTAAATGTTAAACATTCAAAAATCTGAATATATCACAGTAATACAATAAACATATTTAATCTTCTATATTTTTTCTATATTTTTTGGTGGAACCCAAAAACCTGTTGGTGGAGTAAACTGGTTAACAGCCTCTGAAAAATTAAAGATTAAAAAAGTGTTTATATACCACACATTTTAGAAGAGAGATAATGTTTTATTTTCCTTTCTTTGGTAAATGATGTGGACAACAGATTTAGGCTACAGATTATTTGAATAGGGTCACAACAAAAAAGTTAAAGAAATAGAGTTCAATTTCTTTATTTACACTTTAATTTATGATTTAATTATTGTCAGATAAAGTAATTATCTGACGATGATTTCTCTACAGCCCAAATTAATCTTAACGAAGGCTCTTCAAGTGTATATAAGATATAAAGGCCCTGCAAGGACGTAGGACTGTGAGTCGTGTTGTGTGTCAATGTTGGTGTACACCCCACAAACCATTAATCACCAAGCTCCAATCCAAACATGTTAAATACAGATTCTCATGTTCCATCTCTGCCCCTCAGATTCACAGTATGGCTCCAATCTAATGGACAATAACAAGACAGTTAATAAAAGCAGGACATAGTTCTGGCCCACTTACAAAACTGTAAATCAATCAGTTTTAAATAAACACCAGGCTTTTCCACCTCATCCTGAAACCTGGACTTTTAACATGTCTAATATGACCGCATCCTGTATATAACATTACTTCCTATAAAGCAGCATACTTGATATGCTGTATTTCTATTTTGCTGACTCAACCTTCTTCCAGATTTCTATTATATTATGTACAAACATGAACAAAGCCCTTGTGCCTTGGACCATTGGGTAGTAAATGACGGTACTGTTAGTGGAAGCTGGAAAGAAAGAATACATCATCCTGTAAGTAACCAGAAAAAGTATGGTGCTAAATCTGACCAAAGACTTTCTCTTATTTTTATATCAAATGAAAAACCACATGAACAGTACATTACATGTTTACATGTATTAATAGTGAACATAATCTAATTTGCACAATATTAGTATCACATTTGTAAGTAAAGGTTATTAAATTTGCTTTAGGCTATTAACAATATAAGGTAATATTACATTTGTAATTAAAAATGCAGAAATGTTAATCAGTCAATCAAGCATTTGTTAAAATCCTCATTATTTCCCTTGCGGTCAGAAACATAAAGTTGCAGCTAAACTACACCTGCTATTGAACAGTTTCTGGTTGTAGAATCTCAATATAGGGCTAAAATGCACTCAGCAGAAGTAACACTGCAGAAGCAGTGAGCAGAAATAATCTCATCAAATATTAAAGTTGGGCTAGAAGACCTTGTTGAGCAGAACAGGATTCCAGTGGGACTCACAAATGTTGACAGGCTAGAGACAGATGAAAGATCATGGGATATTATGAAACCAGCTGCCATTTATGAAATTTAATTTATAAACAATAACATATAGGACCTAACTTCATCTAGCTCGCTCAATAAGCGATGCATGTTTCTTATTCATCTAGTAAAAAAAAAACATATTCATATACGTACAATTGTGTGGCTCAAGGTATATTGTGCTATATAGGCTGACGGTGCATGTTGAAGGTGGAATGGGGGATGGGTGCGGCTTATTAAGGTTAAGAAAATGATCAACGGCAGTCCTTTGTGGAATACAGAGGTTTAATTATTGTCCCCTCAATCAATTACAATAGTGTATTCTCTACAGATTCCATATATTCTATAGAATTGTATTGGTGGAATGGTGTGTGATGGAGAGGCCTCGAGAGCACAGTCCTGCAGATCTCACTCATGGATCTCATGGAGCCCTTGTGTTAAAGGAGGACATTTTAGTGCTTTAGCAGACGGTTTATGGAAAGGTTAGCAAGGTGAAGGAACAGTTTGGAGGCAAAGTGAAGTGCATTACCCGCGGGCGGCCAGCGGGCCACCACATCGCCCTCCATCGCCTCCGCTCAGATCTTCCAGCTGAGGCGTACTTAACGCCATATATAATGCATGGGAGTTCTCCCCCTTCACACTGGCCTGTCAGAGTTTGTTCCCTTCGACAGCTCAGCCTACCTCTACTTTTACTCCTAAGAGAATGCTGACGCTGCATAATTTAGATGCCGCCCGCTGCTTTCGTCACTCATCGGATATCAAAAATGTAAGAGAATGAGTTTCTGCTGGGAATTTCTAAGTGGGAAACTGAATGTGCCAATTGAGACAATGTGGTGGTGGTCAAAAGTAAGAGGACTTTGCTCTGCAACTTTTCTTTGAAAACAATGATGAAAGTGACCAAATGTGAACAGGTACGAAATAATGGTAACCATGACCTAGCTCTAAAAGAGTTAATCAGATTTGTAGTATGGCGCAGGACAGGCTGTTGGTAGTGTGGTGGTTTACTAGGCTATCTACCTGTGGCCATCTTTGAGGAAGATGCCAAACCCCTACCAGTTTCTTAATACTTTATATTGTACTCACTGTAAATCAGTTTGTATTAAAACGTCTATTCTGTAATAGTAGACAGTCAATGAGTCATCCCACTAGTTTGTCATGCTTTGTAATCTCCATGAAACATCTGTAGTTGTTTGTGATGGGGTGGGCGGTATCAAAGTATAAAATATTTAATCAATCAGAGAATTTCATAAATGTGGTGAGTAAATGGGGAACAAAGAGTCTATTGACAGTATGTGCTGGGAACCATGAGAACAGCTATAGTTAGGCTGGTCAAGGTCATAGAGGTCATTTGTAAAGCAAGGGTATTTAGAACATGGAAGGAGCACCTGCTACATTGCATCACCTGGGAAACTATCCAAATTTTACCGCCCAAAATTTTCAACCTTTAAACCATTCAAGACGTTTGGTAATATGACAAGTCTGTTTAATTAGAGTACATTGCGTGAGTGACCAGTGTTCCACAAATTATTTTTTGACCAGTGATGTTTTCCAAATCGTTTAGCTCCCTTCTAAAATAGACAATGTATAAACTTGCTTCAAGGCTCAAATCCCAATAAAATATTTCTGACAATGACCATGCAAACTGTCTTCAGATTCATACTTCGACTTACAAGCAGTAGTGTGACTTGATTTTACAAAAGAGGCAAGCAACATTTGAATAGGCGATATGTAATAACACTCTGAACTATCCATGCATTCCCTAACCCCTTGACTGCTTTTTGGCACAATAAGGGTACATCACTACTACCATATTTGGTAAACAATAACAAGTGCCCTGTTCTGAGCAGAAACAGGCCAGAACAATTTAGCTGAGGTAGCAAAATGTTTTTAACATTCATATTAAAATCCACTGATCTGACCTTCGCTTATAGAATAAAGTAAAGTTATATAAAGGAAAACACATCTATCTATTTATGTAGAGATATGTTTATCCTAGTTTTATAATAGAACCAACACAGGATTCTTTAAATAGAGCACATAACCTGCTATTATGTGCCAATAGCAACAACAGCTCAATAATATCCATAATAGGTCACGTCACATATAGCTTTAATTACTGTTTACCTCAGTGGAAATCCTGCCCCTTTTATGGCGAAGCAGAGAGAGTGTAATCTTACAAAACAGCGATCAGAGAATTGCTACTTTGAAGTCCTCACAAAATGAAAGTAATGGACAAGAAGATTCCAATTAAATTGAGATTATGGACAAGTCACTGATCAGAAGAGATTAAGTAAATTATATTCTACAGCCATACTGTATGTACTAATTATAATGGTCATATAGGTTTTAATGGCCATATTGAAATGAAAGGGACAATATTTGCTTACTATAGAAAAAAATATTAATATTGTTATTTCCTCTTATTGATAATGAACCATGTACAGAGATTGTGTGATTCATTTGTAAAAATAGCACTTCTTGTCCACTGTTGTCTTCAGTAGGAAAAAATAACATAAGATGATTTGCTACAATGTTCTCAGTGGAACATTCATAGCCTATTGGCATACAACCATGATTTGATTAATGTTGCATCAAGCTGTATCTGAATATGTATATGTCAGAATGATGAGGAAGCCAGTTCCCAATGTAATTTATCTTAGGCTCGTTGACAGGTTCACTGACATGGGTCTAGTGAGGAATAATAAAAAATAATATATGTCATTAAATGGAGCATACAGTAGCTTCTTGTTCTTCATCTTTGCAGTTGCAAAAGGAAACAAAAAGAGTCCTGTGTCATGTTTAGCTTATGAGGCTAAACACCACCCCCACCACTAATGATAGTGGGACAACAGAAAGATAATAGCATAGCATGGACACTCCCCCTGGTTCCTGTGTTATCTGGCTCCTACACTCCATATTTCGGTGCTAGCAAGCTAGCACATAGCCTACTGCCTGCCTCTTGTTTGGATAAGTTAATGCTGAGACGTCAGCCTGGGTTCTGATGTATACCACCTGCCTTGGCCTCCGGCTGACCTCGTACTCCAGCTCCCACTGCAGAGACATTCCAGTGCTTTTCTGGGGCTGTGTTTACACTGCAACAGATTACGCTCCTCTCCCTCTCTGTTCCATCACAGTGGACATAAGCAGGGCCTACCATCTAGAATCATAGTTCGAGCTAAAAATAAAATGTATTGACATTATTAAGCCAACATCATATATTTTCAAAGTAACTAGTACTCGGAAATATTCAATTTCATCAGTGTTGTTTTTAGCAGAAAACTTGAATAAAGATGTACAGTAGCCTATATACATCAAATAGGAAGTATAATTATCATGCTAAATCTGCCAAACAGACTTGTCTACTACAAACAAACATCTGGCTCTCAGTAAGTTCAACAGAAGAGTTGAAGACAGTGAGAAGTTACTACAAGCAGTCAACTGCCAAGACCCTCCCACACAAGAGAAGAACTGAGCGATCAACATGTCATGTGGACGTCATGACTTCACCACTTCTGCCCTTTCAATGAATTAGCACTGTTGATTTACACTTTAGATCTATGGAAGATTTGAATCAAAGAATGATCATTTATAAACTCCAAATAAAAGGAAAAAAAGACTTCACTAGGTTTGCATTTAAGATTTTGTAAGTTAAGCTTGATTTTACTAAACATTTCCATCTTTGTTGGGAGAGGACTGCTAGGACATTTCATATACCTTCTAGATGTGTTGTCAAGGTCTGATTTAGCAGACAACCAAAGCAACACTATATCACTTACTCAGAAAACATGAGCATCCAAAAAATAGATTTAATAAATTATAGCCAGATTCCAAAGAACTGTGACTGATTCTGACAATTTAGTTGTGTGGATTTCATTTCCTCTTTTGGATCATATGTAATATAATCAAGTAATTTGAAGAAGCTATGAAATCAAGTCCATCTATATGGAGTATATGATGTTTCCTAACCTACATATGCATTAAAATTAAACATAGTATCATATTTGGGCACCATTATTAACAAACATTATACAGTTTTGTTTGAGTCCTGGGAATTGGTAGGCTGTTATCATGTCATCATGTGTAGCCTACTGTAACAGCTGCAACCCTCATTCAAAAGCACCTAGTCTAGCAGTGGCAATACTCTGATAAAATATGTTCACATAGTGTCTTATAGACTACCAGTCATAATAACTATAATTTAAATCACAAAGATCTTTCAAAAATTATTATTTTGAAAAATGTCCTTCATAACATATAACTTCAGGAGATCGATGGTTGTTGAACAATCAGGACAGTACCTTCTTCATGCGCACTATCGCCACCAAGTGGACAGAATCCTACATTAAATAAAAGCATTTGAAGAACATCTATATTAGCTCAAGGAAGTGGGGTGTTTCAAAGATAACAAAACCCACTTTTCCTACTTTCTCCTAACAAAATCTAAGGTTAAGATAATAATTATTAATTAATTAGAAGTTATAATTTTGATATAAAACTCAGACTATGTTATAATTAGAAGATAGAATTGCCTAAATTATGATAACAATTCATTATATTATTTAAACAGTGCTTAGTATTACAACCAAACATGATTCGTTTTAGAGAAAACAGCCAATAGCTTATCAAATAAATATAATCTATTTGATATAACACTGTTGGAAGTGTTGACCTTAAACCTGGAGGATGTTCTACTGTATGTCTATAACAATAGTGACAGACTTTGGCCACCATCTCCTTGGCTTTGTAATGTTTCACTTTGACAACATCAAACACATCAATTTTTATGCATCACTTTTCTCTACATGTGCAAAAAATATATACTCCTTCTGTAAGAGTTTCAATGTATTATACAGTATCTCACAAAAGTGAGTACACCCCTCACATATTTGAAAATATGTGAGCATATCTTTTCATGTGACAACAATAAAGAAATGACAATTTTCTGCATTGTAAAGTAGTGATTGTACAGCTTGTAGAACAGTGTAAATTTGCTGTCCCCTCAAAATAACACAACACACAGCCATTAATGTCTAAACCGCTGGCAACAAGTGAGTACACCCCTAAGTGAAAATGTCCAAATTGGGCCCAAAGTGTCAATATTTTGTGTGGCCACCATCATTTTCCAGCACTGCCTTAACCCTCTTAGGCATGGAGTTCACCAGAGCTTCACAGGTTGCCACTGGAGTCCTCTTCCACTCCGTTGGATGTTGGAGACCTTGCGCGCCTCCACCTTTCGTTTGAGGATGCCCCACTTTTGTGGGGGACAGCAAATTTACACTGTTCCACAAGCTGTACAATCACTACTTTACCTTGCAGAAAAGTGTAATTTTTTAATTGTTGTCACATGAAAAGATATGCTCACATATTTGCAAATATATGAGGGGTGTACTCACTTTTGTGAGATACTGAAGATGCTGGAATTAGACATTCCACTCGTTACACGGTCACTGGATTACTACTGTAAACATATCTCAAATGTATAGTTGCGGAGAGGTAAATTTGAACAACAGAATGCAAATTATTTAATTTTCACATGCTTACACTCCTATAATAGTATAAATAAAACTGAAAATTAATGTTTACGCAATATTAATTTGCACTCTCTCACAAGGACTATATCAGCACAAGCATATTAACCGGTTTCCAAAGATTTAATGAAAAAGACAGAAGCACATTAGATGCAAGACAAAATGATTAGACGACAAGAGCTCATTTGTCCTTTTCCTTCTGCTCCTTCTCCTTCTTTTCCTTCTCAGCCTTGGCCTCCTCCGCCTCGTGTCTCTTGATCAGCTGCTCCACCTCGGCCTGTTTCAGTACCTTGATCTGGGTTTTCCCATTCTCCCGTGTCAAGGTGGCAATCTCCACTAAACACAACACAGGCTTATTTATTCAAAACTGGTGCAACTACAGAACACTTTACCAGTGCATTGTCTTTAAACCAAATTAATAAAAGGTTTTTGCATAGATTTGAGTGAGTGTGGGTGCTTTTATACATTTATTTGAATGCTGTAAAGCCCATGGCACAAACCACAATTCCCATAATCCTCTCATGTGGATGTGTTATGCTCCTCTCAGGCTATTCTCTTAACATCTTAAAAAGAAAATAAATGTCTTCTTCTACTCACTCACACTCATTATAGACGCTATTAGATATAGATTTTGTAATACCTTTCTCTGCTGAGAGCTTGCTGACATCCATAGTTTTGTTAAGGACCTTGACAGCCAAGGCCAGAGCAGAAGATAGCGTCATCTCCCCCTCTTTAAAATCCTGCTTCAACATGGACACAACTGCCTGTGACAAACACAAGACAAAATGATCTTCAGTGAAACTCAACACAGGTCAGCAAAACAACATAAAAGACAGACCAGGAAAGCGTCTCAATGATATATAAACTTGCTTCGTCATTCAATTCTTTATACACTCACTCTCCTTTTTAAAAAGGTATAGTCGCCTATTGCAAGATAATATACTTTTTGTTCAAATCTCCTCGCATTTCGCTAGCTTACCGTTCTCTGTGCGTGTTGGAAAAAAAATGATCTTACACTTCTACACAGCCTTGACTTTGTACATAAATAGGAAGATAAACAAAATGGCAAACGTGGCTCACATCAACAAAACCATAGTACTGCTTTGCTTCTCAATGCGTTTCGATGTGTGGGGCAGCACATGGACAGATATTGTGTTTGTGTGATATATCGAAGTTAGCAAAAGTTTGAGATTGACTGACCCTGCCGTTAAACCAGACATCGACATGAACATCAACGCGTTTTCTATGCATTATATGTTTACAACATTGGATGCAGTAGTATTTTATCAGACAACGCTCACATAGTATGCAAGATCTGTTACTTTATAATAATATAGAAGTGACTTACAGCACTATTGTTGCCAATACAAGTTGCTTTCCAGCCACCATAGTTGCCACTTGGGTCACTCTGATACAGCTGGAAGCCATAGTGTTTGTCCCAGCCCATGTACAGTAAAGAAACCCCAAACGGCCTTTTACCTGTGGAGGGAAATCATTACTCTTACATTTTAGAGGAGAGAATAAAAAGATGTAATTTAAAATTTGCCCGGTCAAAATGTCCGGTAACAAATGTATCGGCAGAGGCACCTCTCATTGATGCCAAGCTGGCATGACAAGATGTACAGTAGTAGCAATAATGATACACACCACACCACGGTAATGGGGATTTAACATTGACAACATCCTTCGTGAGTTTAGCAAGCTGGCCTACTGGCTAATATTGCCTGTGTCGTGGCCGAGACAGTAAGTTTCATATTTGACTGGTCAAATATTTCTGTACAGATGTAAAGTTACACCATTGGCATCTATTTATTTATAAGGCAATTCTTGGCCTCCTTCCATATTACCTAGGGAACTATATCTCTCAAAAAAGTATGGCACAATCTGGTCTTTGCTCACAGGATTTTTATTTCTTATCGCTCCCTAAAGTCCGTACTGAATTGGGGAAAAGGGCTTTTAAATATGCTGCAACTTCTGCTTGGAATATTCTACGAAATAATTTAAATCTTAGAGAGTCGGTCTCACTTCATGCTTTTAAAGCCTTACGGTCTGACTTGGATATAGGCACATCTAGATGTATACGTTTTAAATGATACATCTACTGTCTAAAATCCATGATGCTGATGACTGTGACACTTATTGCTGAATAATTGTTATTAATACTTTCATTGTAAATGTTTTTAATGTAATTGTGTTTTTTATGTTTTGAAACTGCTGGTAGCTGCTGTCTTGGCCAGGACGCTTTTGTAAATGAGATTCTTTATCTCAATAAGTCTCTTTCCTGGTTAAATAAAGGTATAATAAACAAAACAAAAATGTCTACACCCCGGGGCAGGATGAATGACAATTTTTAAGTTCTCTCCCATTGGTACCTTCTTATTTGTTTACTATTACAATAAATGTGATTATTTTGCCGTGTTGTTAAATAGATAGGCATGCCAAGCTAACCACTATGGTTACTGTCATTTGTGTTTACCTCCAAACTGTGTATAGGCCTGCTTGATGTCACACAGGGCTGTTACCAACTGCTCACATGGTATTGGTTCCTGATACTGCAATAAATATCTATTCAGCAAAAAACAGCAGTCAGAGGGACAACAAGGATCGCTGGAATATTTCAGAGATTGATGGGTGAATGTGATCACAGATGTAGGAACACATAAATGAATGTATTCCTGAAACTCACCTCTGTGCGATTAGTCTGAGCTCATTTGTAAGCACATTAGCATCTGATGTAATTCCTGCGACACTGCAAGCCATATCCCTATGTGATATTCAGAAATTAGAACACAATAGAACGAGCTGAATTAAGCATATGCATAACGTAATCATTTCAAAAATTGAGCATAGTCCTGGGTTAAAAGGTATAGTCATCGATTGTTAGAGAATACACTTTTTGTCAAATTCAGCAATGTCAGAGTAGTCACGGTCCACTAACTGTTCTGGTGTGTGCTGAAAAGACAATAAAGTGTTTCTACAAAGCCGTGGCATTGTAAATGGGAACACAGACAAAGTGGTGAAATTTGCACCACACAACAATACCCTACCCCATTGTTGTCACATTATTATTTACTAATGTCTTGTAAGGTGACCTTGGGTGCTTTGAAAAGCGCCTATAAATAAAATGTATTATTATTATTATTATCATCATCATGAATGTATTTACAATGTGTGGGATGGATCTTCTGAGGGAGCAGCACCCAATGGCATTGAATTGAGAGGTGTTTTTGTTCAGTTGTATGTGTTCAGTTATATCATAAACACGCTTTCTCCAGAATGACTGACTATACCTTTAATCATTCATATTTGCATGTACTCTAACAAGAGGGGCTGGTGAGGGAATGTTCAAGTGCACTGTATGTTCACTCACTCATTAAGCTTATAGATCTTCTCAGAGAAGAAGACTTCATCAAGCAACTTGTGGATGTTACGTCTTTCGGCTGCCAACAGTACTCCATCATTTGCAAGGATACCTAAGCATGTTCCAGCATGACCTATGGCTTCCATTGCATACTCTACCTGGTACAGCCGTCCTGTTAAAATAACGTCGTAAATGCATACTGATCACTGCACCTCCATTAGGGCTAGGACATGTTTATTAGTTAAATGATGCTTACCCTCAGGGGAGAAAATGGTTGTCCGTGAATCATATCTGCGAGACTTTAATAAAAAAGCAAAACAATGTTATCGGTAGTCTACAGTACAGTAAATTAAATTAAATTAAAAATACGAATTGAGCACTGACATTATTATTTAATGGGTATGTAAATCAAAGGCAAGGACGCATACCATTTGGATGTCACTAAATATTCAGTCCTGTAAATAAAAAATGAAGTCAGTTTCCATAAAAAAAATCACCTATTCAAAAATCATTTAAAATAAATACAATAACCAAAGCACAATTCAAACACCAACCATATCACTTCACAAATTGAAACGTACTGTACAACATATAACATCCAAACAATGAAACATCAAGTATTATCTGATTGGGACAATTAAACATATAGTATTATCTGATTGGGAACAGGTTACATGACAGTTTCTGCTAATCCAGTAGTACCGTGCGGTACGGTAGTATATTTATGACCGAGGATGATTCTGCAATTCAGGCTAGTTTGTTAGCATAATGCTAGCTACATAACAGTCAATAATTGCATTATTGTCGCTATACTGTTGCCAATACACAACAACAGACACCTGTATGTAACGTAACAATATAATAAGAACCCCCCCTACTGTAAGAGCATACCTTTCTGACAATTATTCCAGTTTAATCACAAGTTTACTGTTGCTTGACACTTCTACACACAATGCAGTTGTACGCAGCATGGGTATATGAACTACATGTTACTGCCACCTGGCGGTAGGAGGACCGATAGACAGTACAAATGATTCTGCTTTACGTATTTCCTTCTTTCCAAGTTGTTCAACGTGGTAGTAGCAGCTATGAAAGGTAAGAGAGAGCGTGTCGCGTGTGTAGGCCTACTAAATGCTCGTTTCTAGGTCTAGTAGTCTACTGTTATGTGTGCACCAATGTATGATGAAATAGCGCTAAACATGGTCAGCATTAGCTTTAGTTTTAAATAAGGGCTATGGCTAGAAGTGTACTGGTACAGCGTCCCCTGCGTTATACACGTGCTGGATATTTCAGCGGCTAGCCTACCACTAAAGTGGATTGGTTTGGCACATTTTAAATCGACCTTCTTGCAACGTCTGTATAATCGACCCGAGCAAGATACATTTCAGCATCTATATGTATCTGTCATATTTTTACATCGCTCTGCATAAATACAAATTAGTCTTCTTCGGTCTATGAAGAGAAAACATGCACCACGCTGAGAGCTTGATGTATAACTTGCCTTAATTCTGAGACCAAAAAATTACAGAGTGGACATGACTATTTTTGTTTGACCAAATTAGTGTTGTTGCACTGAAGAAGAGAACAACTGTGACTTTTTGTTACTATTTAACATGACATGAAAATACCATGTTTTAAAATCTATGTATTAAATGTGTCCTTATTCTTGGAACTCTACATCCAGACATCTTCTGTGAGGCAGTCCTGAAATGCCGTGCTGAATATGGCCAAGTCACTGCAGTAAGAATATTGATAAACTTGCACTATTATTGTTTCTGGTCTATGATGAGAAATCATGCACCACGCTGAGTGAGTGATGTATAACCCCTTTCATTCTGAGACCTATAATACTAGCATGTACTGATATCATTAGAAATGTAGCTTTTCAATAATCCAGACCACTTAATGATTTCCCCTCTTGATGTTTTTGTGTGAACAGGCAAAGTTAAAATTTAACTGATGGAACCATTGACCAGAGTGACACTTTAGACAATGTTCCTGTGGACACATTTACCAATAAATTAATAGAAATATAAGGTAAATATTTATGTGCACTTAATACTTATTTTCTTTTTCTTTTTTTAAACATGTTTTTATAATATTTAGTTTAACAATATTGATCTAACTGTCTTAAGGGTTGGGCGTGAATGTAATTTGACACCTGTTAAATGTGGAGATAATGTGTGACTACATTTGCCAGTTTCCTTTCCAATCTTTGTTAGTGCCCTGGTCTATGATGAGAAATCATGCACCACTCTGAGAGCTTGATGTATACCCTCCATATTTTCTGAGACCTATAAATTGGGCTTCTGAATGAATTCTATTCTCTTATTGATGCATACCATAAAGTTTAAAAAACACAATAGTTGAGTCAAACTTCTGTGTTAGTTCTGACATGTTGTCATTTTCATCCAAAAATTAGATGATTATCTGTTCCATGTGGAACCTTGCAATGAAGTCTTTGATGGTTGGCTGGATATATAAACTCACCCAAGGCATTGTTCTCATACAGATGTCATTCTGTTCTTAAAGTGGAGAACAGAAAGATACAGTAAGTGCTTATGGAAAACTACAATATAGGAGTTCTATTGTTTTTATATTAATTTGTGGCTACCTTGCAGTAATGTCTGTTTGCAACTAGAAAGAATAAGAATCCAGCGCAAAACCAATAAGTGAAGCAATACTCAGTCACATAAGACCTGGACAATGTACAACATAACCAAAAAAGGTAACTATAAACATTCTCTTCAAATGCATCTTATTTATGAATAACTAATGTAACATAACACTCTTAAGATTAGACTACATAAGCATTAATGCATTCCAATTTACTTGAAATACTTCTCTTTATATTCTTGTAAAGAGACCAGGGACTGGATGACATTAATAGTCCCATAGAGACATGCCCTTGACAAATGTACTGCCAGTATAATTTTGTTGTGTGGGTGGCTGAACTGTGGCTGCCCACTGCTACAAAGTACATAGGATGAGTAAAATACAGAGGACAGGATGACATTTTCATCATGATAATGTGCTGACATGTTTGTACAACCCATGTATAGAAAGCTGACATTTTAGAACTCAAAACCTGCAGTGCACAATCTGATTATATACTACTTAATCCTGATGTAAATAAATGCATATTAAAATAAAAATCTGAAACTGTTATGTTCATTTATTAATGCATGAGATGTGGTGTTGTGTAGAATATTGTATTCTCTAAAGCTATAACTATAAATTGGCTGCAAAGTGTTAATCAATGTATTAATAACTTCCAAATCAGTCTGCTAGCATAAACTGATGCCTAGAATGTGTAAGTAACAGCATAGGAAAGTAGGAACAATTTCAGGTCACCTCTTTTACATCATGTATACATAAAATGGATATGACATAGATTATTTATATGGGCCCCTGTTCTGGATAGTGCCTTCTGTAACCTTGTTTACCTCAAAGCAGAGTGGCACTAAAGCATTTTTGTCATACTATAATGAATGAAGGTATTGATAGAAGTAGATAACATTACTGTTGTGACTTTGGACATTGCATTGTCATTTCAAAGGTATGTGGAATCTAATTGAATGCAGATTAGTATTTTTACAGCTGAATAAGTGTGATAAAAGGTTGACAATTTTATGATAAGTGAGGAAATAATTTAACATCAGCACCACCATATATTATGACTTGACTGAAATGTCGGCGCCCTGAACGTGACCTGAACTAAAGTCCGAGCCACTAGTAATGTATGGTACAAGAATCGCGGTAGAACACGATTGTTTGAGATTTACTGAATAATTCCAGTGCAGGACAACCTTTGTCCTGGTGTCGGCGATAATGAGGAGTGTAACGTCTGTTAAAAGCGTAGAAGTGTTGCTCCCGGTTTCTCATTGGCTGGTTAAGAGGCATGGCATTTTGAAAAGGAACCGGAACAATGTTTGTTTAAAACCTATTTGACTACCGGTAGCTATTGGCAATGAAACCAACCCCTGGTTATAGTTTAAGCATCTATGCAACACTACTGCGCCTGAAGAAATCTGTAAATGACATGATGTTGTGGACATGACATCAAACTTAACATCTGTCCATCGGGGTAAGGAAGGATATGCTAACATTACGCATTAGCTAGTGTTAGCTTACAACTGCATTGTAGCCACAAGGTAGGAAAAGTATTGTCTATACTCGTTATAATTCGTTTTGTCCCATAGGTCAAATATGTGATTTCTGTCACACGTCAGTTGTCCATTTGGCTGTACCGGTGTTGGTTCCCCTTGAGTTCGCGCAGAATGTTTTGTCGATTTTCTTGTAGATTTAAACAGTTTGCTCAAGGATGGATTCAACAATCATGTTTGACCATTAACTACATAGTCAG
>JAODOY010000018.1:530318-545772 GCA_025399855.1 Forbesichthys papilliferus | reverse complement strand
TATTTACTGTGTAGGATGTATATATTTAGAAATAGGTGTTGTAGACAAGGTGGCTGCTGGTTGACCCAGCATGGCCAGTCATCATCCCATTGAGTAGAGCAAACAGCTCCATTCATCGTAGTTCAGCAAATAATGAATTGGCAGCTGACGGATATGGGTCAATGTTATTGGCTGATGAACATTAATCTCCTGGCTTGTCCTTCCATGAGGCTGTGTGGTGTGTTAAAATAGTAGTTTGAATCACTGTGCCTATTCTATGTTTACTGTACACTTATGTTTCCTCTACACCTGTGAGGTTGTTGATGGGAATACATGCATTATTTATTCATCACATGAATGCATCCCTGATTAATTGATACATTGTGTATATTCTGAGATACTGGATTTTTTGCTGTTCATCCATGATGCTGGGCAAATTATTATGTATTCCACTAAACTAAAATATTTAGCTGTCAGTTAAGAGTCCTGGGTCTGTGTTATAAGTAGATTGGCACCTTTAAAGGTGCTACGTGTAATATTTTTAGTTTAAAAAGCAACCAGAATTATAAAGAGAGGTTTAATTAAGAAATATCAGTTTTGATGATATCCATTCCCCCCATCCCCATTCATCTACCGGATGAAACAGAAAAGAGTACCGTAGCAACAGTAAAAGGATGCTTGATGCGGACACAAAGTTTCTAATGGACTTGTGAGTAAACTAAAGAACAATCACCTTGTTGGACAATTCAAAGCCACTCTTCCCACCAGTGTGTGATTGTGTTGATTGTTTACAGTTGTGTGTGAGGTTAATATTTCACCATGCTGCGACTATGTTCTGTTTTCTGTCAGGTGGCCTACAGCCCCGATCACACAGAGAATGGCTGCCTTGGCCAAAGACATTGCTGCCTGGGCCAAACGTGACATTTATGAGCAGTGCACAAGAGAAGAGCGCATGTCAGGCGTCTTGTTGATGTGGCACGGGAATATGATAAAATAGCAGTGTTGTTGGCTCTGTGTTTTAGCAGGTTGGTTAAAATGTACTATTCTTGCCTTGATGTTATAACTAGGCTAAATCTCTTTTGTGTACCCTATGACTTAGACTGTGTGTGTGTGTGTGTGTGTGTGTGTGTGTGTCTGGACACATGTAAGCATTCTGACTGAGAAATTGGCAATAGGAGCAGACCTGATGTTGAACTTAACGAAGCCACAATATTCTGGTGAAATGCTGACCCCTAATGGTCTGGAGGATATGGTAATACGCAGAGCACCTTTAAAGACACACTATCCCTCACTGTATTGCCCCCCAAAAAACATATTGTTAAAGGCAGTACTCAGGGTTTTTGTGATGTTAGTATCAAGTAATTTATAAGGACATCAAAAATTAATCAATCGTATCATGTTTTCCGAACATTAACATTAGGTATCAATATCTGTGATGTCCCTTAAAATAAATATCTCAGTATATAAACATGTATTTAGGTGGGATATTGAAGATGCTAATGTCCCAGTCAAACAACAGATTAAACCCCTATTATTGACTTTGAAGATCTTCCATTGACAAGTTTTAGCTTTTGTTAACTGACTAATTCATATTTTGTATGCAGGTTGAGACAATGACTGCAGAATACACACTGCAGGCAGCTTATTCATCATTTCAACATCATGACAACTGTTTCTTTTCAAAAGTATTGGCAAACCAATTCAGTCTTTCCACAAGAGCAATTGCGAGGAGAATACATTTTCTATCTTTAAGCTTAAAGTTCATATTTTTTAAATATATACTGGTCACAAGGGAGAATTGAATTGGCAAGAAGAAGAAACAGGCTGGCACATAGGCCCTTTCATTAAAAACACAATGCATTCTTTAATCAGACCAAACTCAACAAACAACGTATCTAACTTCACAATACACAGCAAAGTCAAGCTGAACATAGTCCATATCATTGTTGTGATGATAAAGATTTTCTGAACCTGTTCTGTATGGCATATGGGAGGTTATAAATGAACAAAGATTTTACATCATTTCACAATGTGTACAGTATATACAGAATGCTATATTTAATGAAATAGTATTGATTGTGTGCTCTGTACTATAGTGATACCCTAACAACAGGTGTTGTGGTGTGTTACCAATCACAGCAAACAGAAATGTGCCCTCCTTGTGGAAGCAATGTTGGTTATTCTCTCTCCCTGGGACAGTGTTGTGTAGTTTTTTGTCATAATTTATCTAATCTCAGCCTGAAATATGACCCAATGTATTCCTATGAGGGCCCTTTGCTAATTACAAAAGCCTAACTCTGCCCTTACAAATAATATTAACATTTAAAGATAGTCAGCATCGTATAAGCTAATACTACTTCAAATTCAGCGAATATTTAAGCTGCCCGTTCTGTGTGTGTGCTAAAAATGAATGTGGTGTCTCTACACGGCCCTGGCACTGTAAATGGGAACACAAACATAGTGGTGCAGAACCGCACCACACAACAATATCCTAGCTTCGACAATGCATTTCCAGTGTGTGGAGCACACCATGTGACATTGAAGGCAAAGGTGTTTTTGTTTTGATCGAGTTCAAATATAAGCAATCTTTCTCCAGAATGACAGACAGATGGTATATGGCGGAAGGATAATTGCTATATAAACACAACATACATAAGGACTTTCAGAGTTCCATTCAATACATCTAGTTCGTTAAAGATTCTCAGTCAAATGTATTGTTCAGTTGGAATAAAAACATATTGTTGGACTTCCAAGACAAATGGGTGGAAAATACTAGTTAAAGTGCATCATATGGTTCACTGTATGTAAATAGATTATCCCATACAGAGATTACATAATCAGAACATGAGCAGTCATCATTCTTTGTGGGAGCTAGAATAAAAATGGCCTCAGCAACATTACTCAATAAAAGAAAGAAAGTATCAGTCCATAACTCATTAGATGGTCTATGCATATAAAACAGTGGAGGCATTAATTCTTTAGCAGGACTAGCCAAGGGAGCTGGATCCAAACACCATCAGCAATCTCTGCCAAAGGCCTGCCTGTCTTCTCGGTTGATCAATAGCAGCAAGATAAAGACACCAGGACACACAGGCATTCATATTGGTTTGTGCTTTATGATAGCTGCTTTCTGACTGGCCTTTCCAACCCACTGTTTATCATTGATAACTGAATAGTTTTCAGTGAAATGTAACATTGCAGCATCATTTCTTAGATTCATATTTTGTATATTTGTTGTAGCCTGATTGTGGGTAAAATGTTTTGTCATATTTAAATGCTGATTTTGTGATTAATGAAATATGAGCATATAGCATCTGAAACAACCATTAAATGCCTTAATTTAAGGTGGTATTAGAGGCTCGGGAAGGGTTATGTTCACTTAAGGCCTACGGTGTTTGTTTACCGAGCGTCTCGTCTACTCAACTGCATTTTATGCATTAGTTATTCAGTACACAGCAGATCATTTAGACACATTAACATTTCAGCAGCTCCCCACAAAGGCCGCGCATTTGCATAGAAAGAAAATTGCGTAGCATGAAAAATATTTTCACTTATTTTAGGCTGCAGTGAAAGCATGCAAAACTGCTTTTGACGCCTTTAAAGGAAGCTAGCCTCAAGTCTTTTTAAGCAACTGTCATGAAAACAAATGGAAACTGTTCCTTTGTTTATAATGGTATATTTATAATTACCATGAATACAAATATTTCACCCCAGCCATTTCCTTTCTTCACTGCCATTCGTCAGTGGTAATAATGACACCACAAATAAATTATAAACTATGGTGCGACACACAGTATGTTAGAAGGAAGGGCTACTGAAGATATAATAGATCATGCTATTTATTTAGTCTATTAGTGAAAACTGATTGAAATATGTCTGATATTGTTTAATGACACCAGATATTATACACTACCGCTTTACTACCATTTTAATCTACCCAATCAGGATGGCTGATAATAACATGTAGCAAGCCATCCTATGCCATTTGACAGTAGCATCTGTTCAAGTCAGAGGCCACGAGCCTTACGTTCCCAAATGTGGTGCCAAATAGCTTCAATATCACATACCATTAAAGTTTAATTAGTAAAGTGGGATTTGGGGACTGTGGAACCCATCTGCTTCAATTTGACATACCCCTGTATGTTGTCCTTCACACATTATCAAGAAGAAGGACTGACCTGGCCACTTTTATATCCAGCTACTTCATGATGTCATCCAGTTGATGTATTTGACAATATTGTTTAAATGACACACAAGCAGCCTGACCACATTGTGTATATGTTCAACACAATGTACAGAACAGTGCATAAAGGCTTATCGCTGGGTTAATACCCATAATTCATATTTTCTGAATGAACAATATCTACAGTAAACTGAAGCTGTATAAATGTACAATCATAGAAGAGGTTACCAGATAATTGTACTTAGCCACCATCATGATCCATTGCACTTGAATGTATATTGGCTCTTAATGAAGAGAGAATACGTCCTGCTAAACAGACAATAGATTTTATTATTATACAGGCAACTCAATAACCTGAAATCAGTTAAAAAACTGTCAAACCATACATTGTAGAGCACATACAGTAATGTAAAGTTCTGAGTTAGAACAGCTTTCCCTGTCTGAATGAAAATGTGTATAGAAATCCACATGTTATACATTTCAGAGATCTGGCTCATTCATTTACTGACAAAGTTGAATCCAGGTAACGCCAAAATACAGAAAGACATCTTGACTGAAGATTATCTAGAGAGCTCCATCACATGCTGGAGGGGGTTCCTTCTAAGGAAGGTTTCTAAGATGTTACCATGACACCATATTACAGTATGTGTCAGCTTAGCAACTCCCATGTCCGCTTTCTGTCAAATGTTGCCGTCACTGTAGGGCAGGTTTACGGCTTTACCACTAAATTCATTAGCAAAGGATCTCTGAAATGAATGAAGACTGTTTCGGCCTCATCAGTAAGATTCAAACAGAGTGTGTTACGTAAGCACTGCTAAATTTATCAATGCTTGTTTTATGCAAAGCCTGAGCTCCCATTTCCAGGCACAGAATGTGTGATGTGCTGAATGTGATGAAGGCCTTTGTTTCCTTGAGAGCCATTTGATTTCTATTTGTCCCTGAAAAAACAACAAGTTTACAAAGGTCATGATATTTTTAGTAGCAGCTTCTTATTAAGCATGCATGTATTTTGTGACTGTAGAGAATCAAAACGGTTCTCAATCACTTCCTTGTGGATTACAGTAAAACCCGAATGCACTGAAAGATACTATACCTAGATAAACTATGCATGGTTCTTTCTTTAGTTAGTTGCTCTCTTTTTCTCTCCTCATGAGAGGAGAGATAAATATGTGTGTATAGTGTATTCTTATTCTGGGTAACTTGAAAACGTACAGTTACTTAACATAACTGTGGTAATTATTTTCTTATTTCAAATCTGCTAATAATATATCTTAATATAATATATTAATATAATATATAATAATATAACCATGACGCTTACCTTCTTTTGTATCTTAAGCTATCAACAACAAAATAAACCACACACTTTGGATTTGACTTGATTTTCTTTTCTTTTGCTGGGACAAACTGCACATTAATAGTTTCAGTAAAAGTGAAGGGAAAACTACAGTTCCTGGGCACGTTATTTGCTTAGTGACACGTTCCATAATACAAACAAACAAGCAAGTTAACCCTTTGCTATTGAAACAGCTCAGAGAGAAATGTATAAGAAGCATAGCCGTAATACTGTATTGTACTGCAGCATCTGTTTATGCCCATTTGTTACACCAAATATAGGAATATTGAACAATATTGAAAACCTCTGTCTTCTTTAGTAATTATCCTATTGTGTTCATTTATACAGTAGCATAAATGTGTTGGGATTATTAACACAGTAGTTTGAGGTAAAATTAAACTATAGGTACACATACAGTACACGTCATCACATAATTCAATGAATGATTTCATAAATAAATATATTAAGCCATATCGCCTGCTTATTATAGCTCACTTCTCTGTGTTGCTCATTTCTTTTCCACTTGATTCCATACAGAACATTAAACATTCTCAACACAATTAAAATGGAGGAGGAGAGCTGTGCAGTGAAGCATCCCTGGATTCTGATCAAGCCTCTATGCTAGGGTATGTTTTTGCTCCAGACAAACCACACTGCCAGTTACCATGACAACAAACAGAAATTTCCCTTCACATACTTCACCCAAGTGCATTTCACCACTGACACCCCCTCCTCCTTCCCCCAAGTAACTAACCACTTTTCTCCTACCAGCATCCCGAGGAGATGTGGGACTATACATCAATTGATCTCCTGCAGAGAAATGGATTGTGTGCGACGAATGACACATTGAGATGTCATGGACATTCTCACCTCTGTTTGTGATGGCACAATATTAAATGCTGTTGATGTGATGTGACTGTTGAAGTCATTCATAATCATTAAAAGAGAAGTGTCTGAGTTGCACACATAGGCAAGGGGGACATAGGCGATTTGAGAAGATTTTCCACACTAACCTGGAGAGGCTGGACTTGTTTTGAAATCTGTCCAGCATGAAATGTAGTTTCACCCTGAACCTCTCTGAACCTCACTGTCAGATTGTCACATGTGTGTGTGTGTCACATCATTTCTGTAACCAGTCATCTCTGACCTATCCTGCCACTCCCAGTCAGCCTATCAAATCAGGGAATGTTAAAAATAAAAATGCAAACACCAATTAAAACGGTACAATCAGCTAGGAGGGACAAGTCTGTCCAAAATGAGAGCTGGACTTTGGAGTGATATAGGGCAACACATTTGTAATGATACATTTCTGTAGTGAGATCTCTACATGTAGGATTTGAATAATGTTTAAAGGGTTAAAGGTCCTATCGCTGAGATGCCATTGGCCAACAAAGACTAGCAGCCATTTTTTACCTTTGACACCGTGAAGCATCAAGAGAGATTCATATTTATAGTTGTAAAGGAGTTACCAGTCGGTTATCTGCCCGAATTATTTAGCTGTGCAACTTAACAAACTTAACCAACATGGTTAGAATGATGAAACATAACATAATTAATCTCACAGGCAACAGGATAGACATGGAAAACATTATTTTCCCATAATGCCCCTTGGCTTTGTAAGGAGCTGCAACATATTCATATTTTAAAACTGGAGGACCGGGTATCTTTGCTGGTTACCTCTACGCTGACAGCTCTTGGGTTCAATTCCCAACATGTTTGGCCTATCTGTAGGTGTCCTTGAGCAAGATCTCTAAAATATACATGCTCCTTAATATATGTAATAACATAACATGCGTTTATCTTTTGCTAAATGATTCAATTGCATTGCACATTGTACAGTACTGGAATATGATATTGGGATGTGTGGAATATTAAGACACTTCATGGCTTCACAGAGAATATGTAGGCTACTGGTCTGTCTTCTTAATCCAGTAGTTAGGGCTGTTCTGTCATAATCATTAAGGTTTAGTTCATTTGGTTGTCTGACTTGGCCTGCTGTTTCCTTTTTCCGGTTGCTTCCAGTTGTTGTTTTCAATTTCCTCTTGTTTTGTATTGCTGTATTTCACTTATCCCTGTGTTCTTCTGAAGGCCTTGCTAACACAAGAGAATATTGATCTTATGGGCAAGCCTATAATTTTAAAATACATCAGGTGTCTATACTGTTACTGTACATGCAGCATTGATTGGTATTAGTGTATTCAGACATTCAACTGAAGAAACATCTTGTAGTTGGGTTAGAGATTATGTGTACTTGCTGTTACGGAAAGGTCGTTTGACTGGAAATACACTCGCTTCTATTTATATGCTTGCTGTGTGCAAAGACACTGCAATATTATGCAATAATATCTGCCTATCTATTGTATCGAACAATATTTTGTGTACATAGACAAAGACATGATTCCATAACATTTCTCGATAGTTTTTGAACATGTTTTCCATCTGTCAAATGTAATGAGCATCGGTTGAACGGAATAGGCCACGGGTGCAGGTCCTAGGTCAGTGTTGCTGCTTCTGAGTGTACAAGCTGTCAAATACTCCCCTGGGGAGGTCACTGGCCTGGGTCATGCCATATTTGTTTCCATATACTGTTGTTGTCAGATAGGGGATGTCAGTGTTAGGCAAAAACAGACCACGCACAATTGTTGCTGGTCACTTTTCCATCTCCCTCCTGTATGAGTGTTAAGATGTGTAACAGTATCTTTTGGGATTTGGGCTATTGGGTTTCGGAAGAACTGTAGCGTACCGTACAGTGGCATTAGGTTTCAATGCCGAGGGAGAGAGATGAACAGCAAATCTGCTGGCATGTGTGTGTTAATGTGGGGCCTACAGTAGCACGTGCAGGGATATTGTGCCATGCCTGGTGTCATCTTGCTGGTTTGAGTGTAACATACAGTGCAACAGGTCTGGGCCTTGTTTGCAGGTGTTTAGAGTGTTGTGTCGATCATAGTGCACTGTATATAGCCTATGTAGAGTAGTCGTTATTATTATTAGTTCAGTGATGGCCTGTGTATGCCGTTTTGCTTGTGCGGGACATTATGTACTGCACCACCCTCTCTCACTGCCAGCTCTCACCGCAGCCCCATGGGTGTTATGTGGAAACAAGCAAGGAACCTCATATCCAATGATATTTCTATACGATCATTGCCATTCAAAATGATAGACTACTGTACCATATCTCCGCCAGTTCTCACATATTTGAGACATACTGTACTTATGTACTCAAATAAAGATGATGAATTCAACAAATCGTTGACACATGCAGCATAGTTGTGGTTGTTGAGGAAAATAATGTACTGTATGCATATCTACGCACTTTTATATAACTCTGAATTTATTTAAAGTTTAAACATGTTTTGGCTACCATAAACAGCTTATTCTTTGCCGAATGCTTTTTCTGTCTGGCATAAAGCATTGCAGGGGCTTGATTGATACTCTAGTGCTTTGTCCAAGAGTCAAGTAATTGCATTTAAAATATTTAAACTGTGTTGAACATGAATGGATGAGATATCAGGTTCCAGAAACAACCACCCTCAAAGCCCTTGTGAATGAAAACACACCTCAGTGATACTCAGCTGACAGAGTTGATCCAGATCAAAGTGATCAGAATGACAGCAAAATAAAAATTGAATTGGTGGTTGTCTGATAGAAGTACATACGTATGCTCGTATTTATCATTATACTTCAAGTATTACTTGCCTGATACCACTGAAATGTGGCGATATCCTGTTAGTCTTTCTCAGAGTTCTCTTTGAACATAACTGAGACCACCATTTTCTGAGACATCGCCATTTGCAGTTAAAACATCTAAAATGATTTATCTTTGCTAATAAACTTCCTCTGCATACCTTACGTCATAATCAATTAATGTGGTAAGATGCTGCATAATGTGGTAAGATGCTGCATAAAAACAACAAACCTACTGTTTAAAATATTCATAAGAGAATGCAGAGAATTCATTCTGAATTTCAACATCCCTCCTTTCTGGTGACATTGCAGCACCACTATGGAGAGAGATGGTGTGCCCTGGAGGTTTAAAACAGCACAGAACAGGTGCACCTTATGTAAGCCGACAGCTCATAAAATCTGTGTTGCATCAAGCCTCAATGAATCGCAGTGGATCCGCAGGTTGGTTAAAGTAGTATTGAACTTTTACTAAACCCAGGACTCTTTACAGTACCTTCCTTACCACTGACAATCAGACAAAAAGAATCCATTGTCTGCAGACCGGAACCAGATACGTTTTTTCATCCACAATTTACTACTAATACATACATCTACTATAAATAGTCTACAAAGACATAATGGGTACTATTTTCAAATTGATGTACTGTTTAATTTGAGATATGGTTTAGATTGAAATATAGCTTCAATTAAATAAAACAACAAAATGGAGAAAATATACATATCGCAATAGACATTGTAAAAATGTTAGAAGTATGTTTTTGAGAAACAATGAAAGTCAATGGCAGTGCAACAACTGTTGCTGCTGCACTTCCTATTGCAGATATGAGGCTCATTTGCATGGGGACTTAATATTATTATGAATGTTATTAGATACACAGTGGAGGGTTTAACATGTTCAATATTACCACACAGCCAATGTTCATATTAATAGAAGGCAACAGCAACATTTCTGTTTGTATATTTTTTGTGTATTTTTATTGAATATATTATATTTTTCTTTATTCAACATTGCACATATTCCATTTTCAATCACATCTCATATTGCTGCCTACAAAAATGTTATGAATGTAGAAAATCCAAATATTGGAAGGTTTACCAATAAAATATATAAAGAAAAAAAAATAAAACCAGGAAGTGACAAGCTCCAGAGATACAGAGGGAGACACACCCTCAGGAAATGAACACAAACACATACCTCGGGCTAAGGATGCATTTTCCCAAAACAAACAGAATTCAGAATAAATGCAAGGCTGGCCATAACCCACACAGATAACTTAACTGCAAAATGATTTTACATGTCTCGCAATGACAACTGTCAGTTTAACAGCTGATTTATTGTTTTCTTCTTTGCGTTGTGAATGACAAAGCCATGGCAATGCAAATAAATAATTTGAGTTTTAAACATTTATATATAAATCAGCAGCATTAAATAATAAAGGTAATAATACAAACCACACCCCAAATACCACCTTAATAATATCCTCCCACCCTGCTTTGACGCAGAGCTGCAACAACAACAACAACAACAACAACACAAGCTTGTAACAAACAGGATTTAGATGATGATGACCATTCACATGCTTAATGTAGATAGGATGTGTAGCCACAACGGCTTGTAACTTTTCACACCTTGGTACCCATTACATCTTGGCTCCGATAACAAATTATTCTTTCTCAGTAACAGTACGTTTAAATATTTTTATAGAACTTGAATGACTACATTATACAATATAATACCATTATATAAATATTGTTATTATATTTGTTTAAAAATATGTTTTAATATAATTAAGAATGATATTTTACTATTATTTCCATTTTATTGTTTTAATTATATTATTTTTAAAGGCACTACAATGGGTTTTCCCTATTTCCCAATCAGTGTCTATACATGTTTTTGTGATGCGTCGATGCATCAGACATAAAACAACGAGATGGGTTGGATTACCTTCCGAATCTGATCTGATTTATGGTATAGAGACCATAAAAGGTATTGTTAATATTCATCATAACTACACCATAAAAACAGCTGATGTTCCAACTGAACAATACCGCAACTATTCTCTTGAATACAAACACACTCTTTCAACTCGAGGATCGAGGTAGCTCTTTGTGACGAGGCAATGGAGCTCATGGTTAATGCAGTTTTAACTCTGGGAAACACTGTCGCTTACTGTACGTATTTTCCTTATTTTAGGGTTCGAGGCAAAATGTTTGAAAATCACTGATCTACAGTATGGGTCCATCTGGGTGACTACAGTATCCAGAGTCCAATTCCCTCAGATGTTCTATCAATGAACAAACAGAGATTAGGAAAATTAATAACAATATTAAGAGCCAGGAAAAGGGAAGATATTTTGTTATTAAAATTAATGTATTTTTCCTTTTTCGCTGGTGTAGGGTGCTGGCATGGAATCAGTCCACCAATGTTGAATAATACGATCTGATCGTTAATAAAATTGTGCATGATGGCGCTGATGGATTTTATTCTAATGGGAAGGGTAATGTCCCAACAACAATAGCATAATTCAGACATAAAAGGTGATTTGTCACAATTTTGCTTTGTTTTTTTAATTACTTCTTAATTGTACAAACTATATTCATTCTAATAATTATATTGGCTCTTTTTCGGGAATGTATGAAGACATGAACTGCTTCTATCAAAGGTACAGGTCTTTCTACAGCTGAGCAAAAAGGAAAGAAGTTGTTCTTCTACAATGGTAACAATGCATTTGTTGAGAAAATACAACTAAATACAACTACAAATTCTCACATCTACTGTACTACTTGCATGCAGTGGCCAAATACATTTAGGCTTTGCACAGACAGAATCACTGATAGTGATACGTTATTTTGCAGTGTACGATGCCTGGCCTCAGTTACATGTAAAGTATCTCATATTGCATACTTTTTTGGTTATGCTGAAACACATAGCATGTTACACTTAAAAACTACAATAATGAAAATGTAATTGATTAAGCACAACATGGTCTCAGGGCATCAGTTGTATTGTGGTCCTATTCACTCTTCCTGCTGAGTTAAAACAGCAATTTATCTCAGGGTCACAAGAGGTGCCACAATCCCAGTTAATGCAGATACATAATAAAGTCTTTGATTTCTCTGGTTATGTGTGAACTTGTCAAAGCAAGTGTTGGTCAAAGAGCGTCACTTTAATATAATGTTCATTATTACAGTACATGATGTTAGCAGGTAGCAATAGTTAGAGGTTTTGACTAATTCTATTTATATCATTTAAAATGTAAATTGTGACACTGCTTTTACAATTATTGGATAAGTTAATGGTAATTTAATTACATCTGATGTTTGACCAAATCTTATAAATTCCATGTATTGTTTGTGATTCATGATTCAATATGTATATGATTTAGCATTAAATAAAAACATAATTACTGTATTCCAATATTATTTTCTAACATCTGGGGAATTAAATTACAAGTTTTCTTCTTATGAAGTAATGTGGTATGATATAATAAAATAAACAAAACAGTATCGTGTTTCAGTGAACATTATACATTGAAATATGTAATATGTGTTTTATATTGGGATTTTCCATAGAGTAAGTAATTTATGAGCATTTCTTAAAACAATTTTATCTTCTTACTTTCTAGGAATGTTTTCATATTCATTTCAATACATTCCAAAGATAATACCCCCCTAGAATGATTTCAGAGTATACTGCTGAGCTATTGGGGGTATAAAGGGGATACCTTTATGGAATGCCCTAAATTGTATAAGATGAAACAAAGAACATACAATTAGACCACATTTCAAACTGTTTTCTGCAACTCTGCCCATACTCTTGGAAATAAAAACAGTATGTGCTGCTTTCAAAATAATAAAACAAATTCTCCATATACTGTGTGTGTGTGTGTATATATATATATATATATAGATATATATACAGTAAATGTCAAGCTATGCAACTCTAAAAATATGTCCTAACACTGCATTTTTGAATTATTAGGAAACATTTAGTTAAAAGATTGCTATGAGATATAGTTATTTAGGTTTGTTTAGTGATTTTTAGTGACTCATTTTAAAATCAGATAAATAACAATATGTTCAATTCAAGTTTAGAGGTTACTGTATTAGCACAGGTGATTCAAATGTTGCTTTGAAGAATTGAATGCTATGTTATTACACCTTCCAGACACACGATTAATTCCAAACCGTCTCAGTTTCCGTTTACACACTTTCCCGTCTAAAATCACAATATGATTTTGTGACAATTGTACAAGTACAAGCTTTGAGAGTTAGAGAAGTAAAAAACTTCCCTGACAAGGCAGAACCAAGAAACAATAGCAACCTCATTTTCAGTAGGCTATATGAAGGCCAAATAATAGGGTGGATTACCTGTAAAAACCTACTGCTGTAGACATAAAGAAGGAGAATGAAGGAGCAGCATTCACAATGAATAATGAACATGAGTGTATCAGCAGACAAAGCAAATACACATAATTATGAATTATTGTCATTAACAGTCAAAGAAATCATAAAGTCTTAGATTACTCAAATTGCAACACATTGTAGGACACACAAGTACAAACGTCTGCGTATATACATTTTGTTCTATTCAGTGTGCATCTATGTCACAACATTTTCCAGAAGTCCACAAGGTACAATATATTCAGGGTTTCACCTTTGGTTATGTAATTATCAAGGCTAGGTTTAAAAAAATATATAACACCTGTTACTTTGCATACAGTTAACTTCAAAGTGGAAACATCTCAACAAAGCAGATGGTCAACTCTAAATTTGCATCTGAGAAAAAAATCTAAGGAATTCGATCTTTAGATTTTTCTTGGGCAATGAATGCCCAGGGAATTTCAACCACACATTTCTGTAATAGAAACTACATGTGGCAGATATCCGTGTTGGTGACTGACATCTTTGATTTAGTGTATGTAAATCTTAACGTAAGAATGTAATCTTCTCATATATTTTGGTGTGCTGTATTGACTCTGTCTATATGATAGTTTTTCTTTTCTACCCACCTTAGAAATTTGAATGAGTAATGACATGGTGTGAAAAGACATCGCCAGCATAGTCAGCAACTCGAGCCATCCGTGTTTGGTTAACAATATGAAATAAGATAGAAAATAGATCAAGTCATACTGCTAACTGCACATAAACAGAGAGCATACTCTCCATTTAGTAACCATTATACCTACAAAGCAGATCTAAAACATGTCAACGTTACAACCAAACATTGTTTTCTATCATATTAAAATATTCACATCTGCTCCTTACAAGACACTGTTTTTTCACATGTAAAGAAAACATTTTTGAACTCGTATAAGTCTCTAAGTATCTCACTTCTGTGTGTGTGTGTGTGATAATTAAGGCAATCATTTTGGGCCATGACTTACTACTCATTGTCCAACTCCATTCTCAACTGTGTTTGATCTCCAGTGCTCTGTTTTTGATGCCAAACAGTATCCGCTGAAACCTTTTGTTACGTTGATATTCGGAGTCCTCTCGTAGCTTTGTTGCTTTTCAGTGTCCACTCACATTGAGCATGACTGGTCACAAAGTTTTGCTTGTTCTCTGCTATTTCCAAGGATGAAGGGGCACTCCTTATCCCCGTGACTGGCAGCACTGCAACATAAAGAGAAACAGGAAACGGATGCAAATCCATCATCATTCTGGAGAGAATGTCAAGGTGGTTCTAAAGATTGGGCTATTTGCACAGATCGCAAAAGTGATTTTGTGTTTCCCCTTTCCTTCGAGGCAATTGGAGAAAACATTTGAAGCATCCCATTATACATAATGAGCCCTCGAGCTGGGCCATTAGGCTGCAGAATATGATGTCACTAAGACCCTCTTGTCCATGTACTGTAGCTTTAACACACTGCTTAGTGTGTGCATGACACATTCTTCGTGATTACTTTGTGTTCATAAGTGGTTGCTGACAATAACAACTGCAACAGCAATGGCTGCATATGATTGCATGCCGAAGAGGTTTTAGCCAATTTATGTCAAAAGTCTCTCTTGCTTTACAGTCTCTATACAAAAGTATTGTTCCAAATACAGGACATTAACACGAGTAGCCAAAGAGCAAGGTACAACAAGTACTTCTCTAATACTTTCACATGAATATTACATTTTAACTGCCAAATAACAGGACATGTGCTGGTGTATTGGTCAAAAGAGTGAAGATCAGCAGTGCAACATAGTGTGTGTGTGTGTTCGTACTAAATTCAAGTTTAGTAAGAGAACATAAGGACTGACACATACTGCCTATAATATAT